>PVLA01019052.1:0-13109 GCA_004027455.1 Hydrochoerus hydrochaeris
AGCGTGATAGCTCAGGACAACTCCTGACACACATGGGGAGCGTTCACCAGTATGAGGGAATATGAGAACATGGTTATACAAATAAGACAGAAAAGGTTTTACTCATACTTTGTCTTCTTCTTTCCAGCTTTATATTAAACATTGAAGTCATGGAAAGGGAAAATGCAAGTTTTCCCAGCACCTTTGTCCTGCTGGGCTTCTCAGAGTTTCCCTGGCTAGAGATGCCCCTCTCTGCAGTGGTCCTGGTCTCCTACCTCTTCACCCTCATGGGGAACAGCTCCATCCTCCTCCTCTCCCTGGTGGACCCCAGACTCCAGACACCCATGTACTACTTCCTGGTCAACCTCTCCCTGCTGGACCTCAGTGTCACCTGCACCATTGTGCCCCAGCTGCTGGCCAACCTGTGGGGACCAGACAAGACCATTGCTGCCTGGGGCTGCATCACACAGATTTAACTTTTTAACTTAATTGCCTGTGCTGAATGCATCATGCTGGCTGTAATGGCCATTGATTCCTATGTGTCCATCTGCCAGACCCTGCGGTACACTCTCATCATGCGTCCCAGGGTGTGTGTGCAGATGGCAGCTGTCTGCTGGTCCAGTGGTCTGACCAATTCCCTGCTGTAGTCAACCTTCGCCCTCCAGCTCCCCCTCTGTGGACACCACACCCTGGAATCTTCTGTGAGTTTCCTGAGCTCATCAAGCTGGCCTGTGGGGACACCACTGCTGATGACCTGGTCCTGGCTTTAGGAGCCATCCATTTTGCACTGTTGTCCCCCCTGCTGGTGGTCATCTCCTACACCTTCATTGCCAGGGCTGTACTGAAGCTACCTTCAGCTGAGGGAAGGCACAATGCACTCAGCACCTGCAGTTCCCACTTGCTCGTGGTCAGCATGTACTTTGGACCAGGCATCTGCATGTACCTCCAGCCTCCAGGCAAGAGATCCCAGGCCAAGTTTATGTCCTTCTTATATTGTGTCATCACCCCAGGGCTTGACCCTCTCATCTACACCCTGAGAAACAAGGACGTGAAGACAGCGTGGAAGAAGATCCTGCGATCCCAAGGCAGAGTGAAGTCTTTCAAAGCCAGATGATCTTTCCCTGTCACCTGGAGCAATGGAAAGCACACTGGTGCTAAACACTGGTGTATTATGTCTGTTTCTCCAAATGAATGGCCAGGACTTAAAAGAAAGAGTTCCCTTCTTCAAATATTAAGTAATCTGATAACTAGAAAAATGTTAGCTAGAAAGTGCTGCTTTCTTTACTGTAACATAGAGCCATGTGCTTTTTCTTGATCCTTCCCAAATGTTTTCCTCCAGAGTCACAATGGACAGCATTCCATTCACCTATGGGAATAGTCACCTGCACAGCCATGGGCCTGATAATCATTTCTCGTAATAGCCACAGTGTGTCACAGCACTAAGTGCCTACCAACAGATGAGCACAAGACAAACTGTAGTGTGTGAACACAAAGAAATATTATCTAGACCTGCAAAAATAAGTTCTTTCATTTGTGATAACATGGATTGAATTGGAGAACATTATACTAAGTAAAATAAACTAAACACAAAATGACACACTACCTATGCTCACTCTACGTGGAGCGTGAACAATTCACTCCTTAAAAGAAGAGTTACTGCAGAGGCTGCTCTTTGAGAAGGTGAAGAGTTAAGCATTAAAGAATAATATCCATGGCACCCTGTCTTTACTTTAATATATTTATGAAATTTGGACCTGAAATTTAGACAACTTGAATTTTGAAAAATTCAGCAACCAAACCAAGTGAGCGACTCTAGGCCTCCCATTCCAAGCAGCAGGGCTGATCAAACATACTTTTCACTTGAAAAGGGCTCTGAATTTTTCAATCACAGGTGTCTTAACAATGCATTTCTGTGACATCTCTCTCATTTTTTGTTTGGAACTCAAACACTGATACTAACACAGGGATGAGGAACGAAGGGAAAGTGAGAGCTGCAGGCTGTCGGGTGAGAGGATAACAGAGCACAGTCCAAGCCTGAGCATGTTCCTGTCCCTGGAGGGACCAGGCCGTGCTGCCCTCAGTATCATCCACCTCAACACTCCTCGCTCTTTCACTGCCCTCTGCCTAAAGTGTGTCTTTTTGTAGCTTCTTTTCCTTGGAGATTTTGACCACACAGCAGTGCGTTTTAGTAATACTCAGAGGCTGTGAAAAGGAAGCCATAGAATCTCAAGGTACATTGGCACAAGGGTCACCATTTCCATTGTAAGGCATGGACAGGGGAGTAAAAACAGGTTTGCACTAGAGCCCAGTAGAACAAACTTTAAGTCCTGTGGTTCCATGTGTGGCACCCAAGGCACCTGGTGATGAGGTGTGGGTCTCCCAGGGCTCATGTGGCCCCATCCAATAGCCCTCTGTTTTGTAGCCCACATGGGCTTCTGTTCAGCCTGGCTCTGCTGCTGCCTGCAGCTTTACTCACTGAAAATTCCATGTTCCTGACACTTCCAAATTCCCAGGGTCCCCATGTGCCTGTAGCTTCATGTCCTCAGCTTTCCATGCTGCTCTGTCAAAGGCACTTTGTCCTCCTACATCTCCGTTTCAAATTTCAGAGGAAGAGTCCGTGACCCCACAACTCCTACTTTCTGTATGTCTGAAAAAAATACCCAGATCTGATAGCAGCAGTCACCAGGGCCCCTGGGAACATAGCTACAGTGGTTTCAGATTGCTAGGATATAAGCATAGTGTAATGCAGCCCAGGAAAAAATTTCTGAGGCCTTTTGGAGCAACAGCAGGGTCACTTCATTCAGGTGAGATGTTATGCTTTTGCACCCTTTAAGCTGTGACAGGTGGGACATATCTCATTCCTGAGATGCCCTCAAGGGATCTTCCTTCTGGTGCCATTCCAAATTCTTGACCTCTTTTTCATGGTGCTGATCCCTCCAAAAACTACACCCCTTTTGCTCCTAGGTGATTGGGGAGAGGGAAAATTTAACATTTTCAAATATTTCTGTCTTGTTTAACTCCTGAATCTATGAATACAACAGCTAGCAGTATACATGTCATAGCCTGAATGTTGGTTGCCTTGCAACTTATTCTGCCAAATCAATTATTTTACCACCTTTAATCTCAGCCTCCACACAAAGCTATGGGACAACAATTATATCAACAAATGTTGTGTTAGAATGTAACATGAATGGCCTCTAATCAAATTCTAAAATAAGCCTTCATGCCCCTCTGAAACTTCATGAACCTGGCCTCTGCTGTCCAATTCCTTTTTGTATTCTAGTCTTCTGGGCTGTGACCAGAACTGCCTGTCACACTGGGTATGTTGGTGTGCCTGCAATATTAGGATTCTGGCAGTATGAGACATGAGGGTTACAAAGTCAAGCCCAGCCGGGGAAATTCAGCAACTGAGTGTAAGACCCTGTCTCCTAAAAATAAATTTGAAAACAACTTGGCATAAAGTTAATATTAAGGACATGAATTCAATCCCCAGTAGCAGGGAAAATAGTATTTACTATCAGGCTGTGCGTACAACATTCAAGGTCCACTTGTGTCATCTCTGAAGTTTTCCAACGCCTCCTCCCACAGTCAGGCACAAGGTTGATGAACCATGTGGTTAAGAATAATCACAGCAATGACCCCACTTCTCTGATATTAATTTCTGTATTGTTCAGCTTTTCCATTTCTACGACCAAATATCTGACACACTCAATTAAACAGAAAAGAAGTTTATTTTGACCACTTTGTCAGTAATTTCACTTCACTGTTGATTGGCTTCCAAGCACAGGGGTATAGCAGAGCACACACCTCATAGTGGGTGGAAGCAGCACACAGGGGAAAGCACCAGAAAGAGATTCACCTTCCAGAGACACAGCTCTAGTGCCCCTTCTCCTCCCACTGATCCCGCCTCCTAGCAACACATTGAGCTGTGAACCCCAGTGGGTCAAGTGAGGACACAGCAGCCCAGCGATGCCCTCACCTCCCCATGAGGCTGTTAATGCAGTTACATTGGCAATTGAGACTTTCTCGCACACGGCACATAAGGAGAAACCTTGCATACTGTTTGTCTGATAGCAGGTTGATAAGCCAAATGCAGAAAGCATCCTGGGTACTTCTCAAAAGTGGACATTCAAGTGGTCAGAAGCTATGCACAATGGTAGCTATTACTGGGCATGGAGTGAAGAGAGAACCCCTCACACTGTGGGTGGCAATGGCAGCAGCAGTGCAGCCACTGCAGCAAACACGACACAGACAAAACAAAACCTTAAACACAGAAGTGTGCTAAGGCACAGTCACAACACTTCTGGATCTACGTGAAAAGAATCAATTCAGGACACTGAGGAAAGGCCTTTGCTCCCTTGTCCTTGCAATACCTAAGATACAGAAGCAACTGAAATGTGCTAAAAATGAGGAAAACGATGTATTTCTGGACAACATGGATGAACCTGGAGTCATTATGCTAGTTAAATAACAAGCAGAAAGGTTAAAAATGCATTATCTCATCTATTTAGATTCTAAGTTGTTTTGTGTTGTTTTGTTTGGTTTTGTTTGGTACCAGGGAATGAACTCACAACCTCAAGCTTGTAATGCAGGTGCTTATGCCACTGAGCTAAATCCCGAGCCCCTTCTAGTGACATTCTAAAAAAGCCAGATCATAGAAGCACAGAGCAGAATAGTCACTGCTGTGGAAAGTGAATGTAGGCAGTGGGGAGAGGTTAATAAAAGACCAGAAAGTTTTAGCGATGCATAAATTAAGTCCTGGATATCTAAATACTCTGCAGCTCCTGCAAATAATACACCTCATTCTATGCCTGAAATTTCTAAGCAGGAAGACACTCAATGCTTTCACTATAAAAATGTGAGACTTAATGAAACAATCACCTCAAAATACATGGATACATGAAAACATATCACTGTGCATTTTAAATACATAGTACAGTATTTTTTAATTTCATCTCTAAAACCTTTGTGAGCACTGGAAAATAAAAAATTATGTTGAATTTTTTTTCATATCCATGCTGGCCATTTCTTTATTCTGCAAAAAGCCTGTTCATACCACTTCCCCATTTTTAATAAAATTACTTTATCTTTAAATATTATTTATAATTGTTATTCATATTCTGAGTGCTTCCTGTGTTCTGGGTATTACACCCTAGTCAGATAAATGGTGCACTAATGTTTTCTCTCATTTTGTGGTTGTCTTCCCTCTGTTACTCTTCCCCTTGCTGTGCAGAAGACTTTACTTTGGTGTAAGCACACTCATCTATTTTTTTCTATTTCTTATTTTTTCCCTTTTTTCTCTATTTTGTTGCCTATGTATTTGCTTTCTTATTCCAAATATACATGCCCAGACCAATATCATACAGTGTTCCCCTGAATTTTTCTACTATTTTTATAGTTTCTTCTTTTACAACTCTTTAATGGTTTTAATCTCTGATTGTTGTGTAAAGTGTGAAATACTAATCCACTGCCATTGTTTACATGTGGACATCCGGTTACCTATGATCATTTATTGAAGAGCATCACCTGATCGTGTATATGTTTTAAAAATTTTTCAGAAACATTTAACAGTCCATAAGTTTTTGTTTATTTCTTATGCCACCACCATGCTTCTTTTGTTACTCAGTAGTATCTCAGTAGTATGTTGAGAAGCTGGAAAACACAACTAACATCTCAGTGAGATACTGTCTCAACTCAGAATTCCCATAGCAAAAAAGATCAAAAGTGACAAATTATGGAAAAAATAGGCAAAAGGGGGATTCTTGTGTCCTGGGGGACTGTAAGTTAGTAGAGCCATTATTGAAAACAATGAAAAATTTTTGGAAAGTTAAAAGTAGAGTATATAATATTTTTCTACAGTCTCACTTCTGCATATTTGTCAAAAGGAAATGAAATCAGTAAATGTGTAAGACATCTGCACTCCTGTGCTTATTTGAGCATCATTCACAGTGACCAAGACGTGGATCCCCCAAGCCACCTGTCCTGGAGTGGATTGAGACCATGTGGTGGACACACAGAGGGGATACTATGTGGTCTTGAGCAGAACAAATTCTGTGTTTTGCAGCAACGTGGATGGAACTGAAGATCCAAAAACTGACATAAACCAGACATAGAAACGTACACAAAGCTGAACCCACACAGTTACTGAGTAGAACGGTAGCTTCTGGAGGGTGGGGTGGAGAGACAGAGCTGCAGGGGGGCAGAACTGCTCAGCAGGTGAAAACTATGACTCAGAGGAGGAAGTAATTAAAAAATTATTAGCTAGATACTGATTATGGTTACTAATATTGTATCATATGTTTCAAAACAGTCAATGGATGCAAATGTTCTCACTGAAAGGCAGGGATACATTTTTACAGTGATGAAGAAATTCAGTATCTTGAGTTGATCAACACACAATGTACAAATGTACTAAAATAAGAGTTGGGGTCTCATGAGGAAGTATGATATTTTCTTCTCAATAAAAATATTTTTAATATGAATAAATAGTGTGGTCTATGTCATAGATGAAATACCGGGCTCAATATTTTGTGCACTAAGTATTTTGAAGTCTAAATAAAATAACTCCTGTGTACCACACGTATATCACATTAGGGGAAAATCTAATTGCATTTGTGATAGTCCTGGAAGCTAGCCTACATTCTTTTCTGAAACACAATATTACTTTCGAGGGAATTTGATCTTTTAAAGTTAAACAGAAGTTGAAATGCTACAAAAAGTTAATACTACCCTAAGGAAGTCCATAGCCAAAGAGAAGTACTAAGGCCAGCAAATCATTGAAAATACAAGTAATTTAATTATACTGTTCGTGCAAGCATCCTGACACCAGGAGAGATGACATTTATAGTCAGCTCTCTCTCTCTCTCTCTCTCTCTCTCTCTCTCTCTCTGTCTCTCTCTCTCTCTCTCATCCCTTCTCTCAGCCTCGGCCACCTCCTCATGGTCTCTGCTCTGCTTTACTCTTCCTTCTCCACAGTGGTCACAGCCAATGCCCTCTGAGGACCCAGACTCCTCTCTCTGAAAAAGTGGACTCTCCGTCTCCACACACACCACCTGGCCCCAGTCCACGGGATGCCGCACAGATGATGCGGACCTATGACCTCTGTCACAAACCCCAGGAGCAATGTTTTGCTCCAGAGTACCCAAGGGTAACCCAGGTCAATACCATTCCGTTAGGATTCTGGTTTTGACAAACACATACATATGCACATCATGGGCTCTGGCAGCCTTGCTGCTTTCCTCTGGGCCATCAAAGTCAAAAATGTTCCCTTTCAGCCTGAGGACAAGAACTTCCCATTAATGAGCAGAGTTCCCTTATCTTCACCAAAAACCAAGGAAAGATCCCAATAAACACCTCAAAGTCATAAAGCAGAGAGAGTCAGTCTGAGTCAGAGCTGCTCTCAGTCTTCTCCATAGCAAGTACCGATCCGAAGAGTGCATTTTAATGACTCTGTGCCATTCTATCCACTTGCCTGTTCCCCACTCATTTCATTTGTGTTAGGTAATGTATCAGGTGAGACTGGCACTACCCGTCTGGTAGAGTATACATGATGAATGAAGCACAAGAAAAAGAGTAATCTGGCATATGATAATTCATACCACGGGCATAAAGTGGGCCCTGGGTAGAAAATAAGTATCTATTGACCAAGAGCTTCCTGATTTTCTACACAAGAGCTGCATTTCTGCTTAAAATGTGCTCTATCCAAGGTAATTAATTATGCAACTTTTAAATAAAAGCTCCCCTTGGGGGCTTTGGTCTTCCCCCGTGCACAGTCTTTCCTGGAAAGCTATTGGCATGGCGGCATCACAGGCTCCAGCCAAAGCCTCTTGTGTGGTGATGTAACTGTTTCAGGATCCTGTCTTCACCTCCCCTGGCATATTCCTCAGATGATTCTGAAGACTAGTGATCAGGAGGAGGGGAATTCCCCGCAGAGCGCTCACCTCCCCCCCCGCGAGGCCCTGAATTAATGGTCTCCCTCGCTGGCTCAGCTCTCAGAGGACCCAGCTCAGAGCCCCTGTTCATCACTCTCCCTCCTGCCTGGACTCCATCTCCCCCTCCTCGCTCTCCAGGAAACCCGGCCTCTGCAGAGAAGCTGCCTCAGCAGAGCCGGCCCCAGCTTCCCCAGCTGGCCCTCACTCCTTCGTCTCTTCCTTCTGCCCTCAGGGTGAGTGAGTGGGGGCCGGGCTGCTCCTGAGCAGGGCGCTCTCCTCCTCCTCCCCAGTGAGTCTCCCAGAGACAGTCCTAGCGCAGATCCCTCACGAGCCTGACAAGGCTGGGCTCTCCTTGGCAATGGGGCTAAATTCAGGGTAAGCAAAATGATTTTGTTAAGGGAAAAGTCTTCTAAAGCCTCGTTAGTGCTCCCACACCTATCACCATACCATGTTCTGAATCATATCCAAGAAAAGATAAAGACTGGTAAACTGGACACATATTTAAACTTAGTGGTAGAAAGAAAACCAGTAGCAAAGGACCCCTCAAGGAGGGAAAATCAATCACACCAGTAAACGCTGCTCCTCTAGTATGCAGGAGCCTTGCATGGACATTAGGTGACACATAGCAGTGCAGGTGGTAAAACTTGTCACCTTGTGCTCTGAATGATGGCAAAGAAAACCAGCTTGAGAACACCTAATATTAGCAAGTTTAGAGTGTTGAACAAAATTCAGGAGAAAAATAAAACAAAGTTCCTATGATTAAAGAAAGAAATGTCATAATGAATCAATCTAGACTTTACTTGATACATTTATTAAATAGCTACTACAATCAAAAAAGCCACTGGGAAGGCAGGAAAACAAACTCAGGTCAAACTCCCAAAGTGCTCACAGGCAGAAAGGCAGGCAAGGGTGACCGCAGTGGTGTAGAGATTCACAGTCGCACGTGGAGACAGAGCAGGGAGGTCGCTGGAGGACTCACACCAGAACTGACATTGTTGCAGGAATCATGGAGATGCAGCCTGCTCAGGCCAGCTGGGAGGAGAGGGGAGGCCAGCTGTGCAGGGGACAGGTGGAGCAGGGAGCAGGCAGCGGAGAGGGTGTGGATGGGGAGAGAGGCATGGGGTGACAGTGTCACATCAGAGGTGGGCCTGTGTGTGACCTGGGAGTTTGGGGTTCCCTGGGAGCTTTTAATGAGGATTGAGACTCTGAGCATCACCCTAAAGGCTATCATGAGGAAGGGATGTGTGGGGACCCTGGAAACAGCCATCCCAGTGGTAACAAGTCTGACACAATGGCAACAGGGTGACCCAGTGAAGTGTCTACTCATTGCTGAATCACACTCAGAATAGCTTCCTGTTCCGCAAAGTTCATGACCCATCTAAACTAAATGTTTCCAGTGGTGTTTTTGAAGAGAAAGTGCTTTCCACAATAAAACGTGTCTCTCCATGCCTCGCTGACTTTGCAGAACAGAAGAGCCCCACATTTATCCTTTTGTCTCAAGAAATAGGTTTCCTCCTCTTAAGGTTAGTGACTGTTATGCTGTCCCTACACACCACATGTCTACCCATTCTTCTGCTGATGGACACTTAGGTCAGTTCTCCGTCCTCTCTAACTTGGACCGTGCTGCCATGGACTGCAGGTAACTCCTCAACATCCCGCCATCATTGCCATGGAGAGACTCTCCCAAGAGGGAGTGACCGATCCCAGGGCAGTGTTCCAATGTCACTCAGCTGTTCCCACAGGGCTGCATTGCTGCGAGCCCCGCCCCCGTGTGCAGGGTTCCCTTCCCCAGGCCCCTGCCCACACTCGCTGTCCTCTCTGTTCCACATCAGCCATTCTGACAATGGGGACAGAAGAGACAGTTTCGCCGAATCTCACTCCCATTTGGAATCTGAAAACCAGGATCTGACTGAAGAAGCCAGAGCAGTGGGGACCAGAAGTGGGCAGTCAGGCAGGGATGGGGTCAGGAGATGGTGGCCAAAGGACGCTGGTGTACGACAGAGAGAAAGAAAAGACAGGAGTTCTACTTTTCATTCTTGGAAAATGCTGAGTTGGAGTTTAACTGTTATCACCATGACTGAGTACGGTGTGAGTAATGCATACATAATTAAATTGAGCCACTCCATGACATGTGTGTACTTCAGAACATTTCCCATAAAATACAGATATAGTTAGCAACTGAAATAAATAAAATAAACTTGAAAATATATAATATTCTCTTATCTAAAATAAATCCCATTGTGATTTTAGTGTAATTTCCTCTGGAAATATTTCAGTCTATTTCCTGTCCCATGAATGAAAGCCTCTGTAAGGGACAGGACACAGGCGTGACCCTGGTGGGAGTGGTGATTCCACCCTGAGTCACCAGCATCTTGTGAACCCAAGAGTATTGTTTAAAATCCACTGTTACATGTCATGCAAACAAATTAACAAGCTCAAAGAAACATACAGAAGTTGGACATAATTTGACAGCATACAATATTTTCTCTAGCTTTTCTGTATTTCTTTTAAGAAGGCCAGTGCAAAACTTTTCTTATAATTTTTCATTTACCCTATCTATTGAGAGAAGAAAGACAGCTTTTAGAATGTTTGACTGGTTAGATCCAGAAGTGCCCTCTGCCATTCAGAGCAGTTCTCTGTGAAGCAGAGCCTTCCTGCAGTGTCCTCTCACAGCCTGGAGTCTCGGTCCCTGCAGCTCTTCCTCCTGCAGGCTGGGGCACCTGAGGGAGGCATTGGGGAGGTTCCCTGGGCTCAGGGACCCTAGCTCTGTCCTGGTGACACTGTGCTCCCTCTGGGGCATGGCCCAGGGTCTCTGCTCCACCGTCCTCTGCACTCACTACACAGGTGTGCATTCTTCACCCCACTGACCAGGTGCAAACTGCCTGAGAGTTGTGACCCCCCCATGGCCTATGATAAGGAGCTGGAGGCTCAGCTGGAAGCTAATCAAAGGCTCCTCAAGGCCTGCAGAGTGGAAAGGAGAATTGGGGCCACTGTGACAGAGCAGCTCTCCCGCCACGCTGACTCTCCCATACTCTTGGGTTATGGTTTCTTGTTAGACTATTTATTATTCACGAGGAAATTCACTTTTAGAATGTGGAGGGCGCCATCGCCTGCCGCCTGCTGTGCTCACACACACGCTGGGAGTGCACTGAGTCTTCACGCCCAGACACGAGTGTGACTTCTTTCGCTTTAAAGCAAGAAGACAGACCCGAGGTGCTGGCTGCTCACCCACCTCCAGCTGCTGCCTCACTACACGTGAATAGAGACGCTCTATTCAGTGCTGTCTCTAGTTTCCCGTCAGGTAGCAGAAACTCAGTATTTTATCCCAAGCTTTCTCCTTTCTGAAGCTTTGGTAACATCTGCTTCCCACATCTCCTGATACTTCTGTGACTCTCCAGAATGCTTGTGAAGGCACATTTTCCGGTTAATTCAAACTACGGTTCAGTGTCATCCATGAATCTGAAGAATCCACCTTGTGTCATTACCCAGGGTGCTACGTCCTGAGTGCTTGATAACATTGTTGAGAAAGAGGCACAAGAACCCAGTTTCCTGAGGAGGATTGATTCAGTTCAGTAACTGTATGATCAGTTTTCCTTTCAAAGAAATACAGAAATTAAGAAATACAATACTGTTCATAGTACAATATAAAACTTCAACTCTTAGGGTTCTGGTCTTCACGAAATTATGTTCCCAAAGTCTGGTATTTTTTTTAATCAGTTTGAGCATAACCCTCACATGTATAAGATAAAATCTGTTCTTCAAACTGCGTCATATATGAAAATATTTCTCAGGTAAGTCACCTTATGCTTTATATGAAAAGGTTTTTTTAACGATGAGATGAAAATCACAGAGCACTGGTAAAGGAGAGAGAGGCAGGGAAGACGTCTCAGCCTACTTGGGACGCCATACAGTATAGAGCAGGAGCTGCACTGTACAAAAGGCCAGTAAAACATACTCAAAAGAAAAACAACAAGGAACATCAGTGCTGTTCAGCACATGGACAGCTGCAGCCCTTATGCACCCACGGAGGAAGGGAAACAGCACAGCAGCTGGGTGAGCACAGTTGCTCTCCACAGAAGCAGCCCAGGGTCACCTGAGGATGCAGAAATGCTGTATCTGAGCCTAAACCCAAACAAGTGGAAGCAGGGTCTAAAGATGTGTGCAGCAGCGTTAGTCACAACAGCAACCTACGAAAGCAGTGCAGGCGTCACTGAGATGTGAAAACAGAAACATACATTTCCTCCATGTGTGTGTATTTCTAAAACACTCCTAGCTGAAGAGGAATTTTTAATATATGATATAAAGGTAATAACTTATCACAAAAATGTGAATGCTGCTTTTATTCTAATGTAGTGCATGGGAAAGAATGTAGACAGACAAGGAAGGGAACAGGGATTTCCATGGTGGAGGAGGGCAGGGAGATATTAAGTGGTACAGACTGAGTTAGCAAGACAAAAAGGTTCAGGAAGTGGCGGTAGGGATGGTATGTCATGTTATCAATGTACTTAATTGAGCTACAGGCTTAAAAAGTCCGGAGTTAGTAGTTTGATGTTTTCTGTATCTTCTCACAAGAAAGGTTCGAGGAAAAAAGAAAAGAAAAGCATAAAGGATCAACCCAAATGACAGGATCCCATGGCAGGGTGAAGTCTGGCATAAAATACTTACAAGATATACACCTGCACAGGAAGCTGTCTTCCATTATAAATATACAGTAATAACAGAGAGGGAGGAAAAGAAATGGAGAGGTCACATTTTGTTTCAAAATCTATGTATTATATGCCTTTTTTCCAGGCATATATTACAAACTGATGTTATGGAAAAGGAAAATGTGAGCTTTCCCAGCACCTTTGTCCTGCTGGGCTTCTCAGAGATTCCCTGGCTGGAGATGCCCCTCTCTGCAGTGGTCCTTGTCTCCTACCTCCTCACCTTCATGGGGAACAGCTCCATCATCATCCTCTCCCTGGTGGACCCCAGACTCCAGACGCCCATGTACTTCTTCCTGGACAACCTCTCCCTGCTGGACCTCAGTGTCACCTGCACCATTGTGCCCCAGCTGCTGGCCAACCTGTGGGGACCAGACAAGACCATTGCTGCCTGGGGCTGCATCACACAGGTCTTTTTTTTCTGCTGGACAGTATCCACAGAATGTGCCCTGCTGGCTGTGATGGCCATTGATCGCTATGTGGCCATCTGCCGTGC
>PVLA01019053.1:0-13108 GCA_004027455.1 Hydrochoerus hydrochaeris
TTCAAGAGTGTTCTGTGCATTTCACAAGAAGGATAAAGGCATTTTCTAGGATTTGGGTTTGATGTTTTGGCTTCCGTCCATACTCCATATAATGAATATGTAAATCTCTTGCATAGCACACAGAATTACTAAATTCCTCCTTCATGCACTTTCAAAACCCTGTGTTTTGGTGCTATTTCAAGTGTGTTCTGTGTATTTCCCAAGAAGGATAAAGGTATTTTGTAGGAAATGCATTTTCTCTATTGGCTTCCATTCGTTCTTAGGATGATGAGAGTGTAAATCTCTTGCATAAAACACAGAACAAATTAGTTACCGCTGCATGCACTTTCAAAACACTGCATTTTGTTTCAAATTCAGGTGTTTTCTGGTTTTTCACAAGAAGGATAAAGGCATTTTTAGGAAGTGCGTTTTCTGTATTGGCTTCCATTCATTCTCATTTTGATGAATGTGTAAATCCCTTGCGTAGCAAACAGAACTACTGAAATCCTGTTTCACGCCCTTTCAAAACCCTGTGTTTTAGCTCTCTTTCAAGTGTGTTCTGTGTATTTTACAAGAAGGAAAATGGCATTTTATAGGAAGCGGTTTGAATGTATAGGCTTTGATTTATGCACATTATGATGCATGGGTAAATCTCTTGTGTATCACCCTAAAATACTGAAATCTTGCTTCACGCCCTTTCAAAAGCCTGTCCTTTTGTTCTATTACATGTATTTTCTGTGAATTTCAAAAGAATGATATAGGAATTTTGTAGGATGCGGGTTCAGTGGAGAGTCTTTCCTTCATTCTCATTATGAAGAATGTGTAAATCCCTTGCGTAGCACACAAAACTTCTGAGACCTTCAATCCTTGAAATTGCTTCATCTTTCTTTGTCTTTCTGTTTGTAAACTGGATATTTTATATCTCATAAAGGTCACACACATCACATCTGTGATTGGTCTCATATATGTCGTAAAGATCATATATGTCATAATGATCACATATGTGTCATAAGTGTCACATGTGAAATTTTCATGTCAACAATAAGTCATAGATGTCACATACATATCGTATGCATGCTCTATATATCATAGATGTGACAAATGTCATAAAGGTGACTTAGTTCACAAATGTCATAACATTCAGAGAGAACATACATGTCACATATAATATAATTTCTCCTATGCCACATGCATCACATATGTCACACATGTCACCTGTATGACTCATGTCATGTCTAAATGTCAAATATGTCACCTATGTCACCATTATCATAAATGTCACATATGCCGGATATGTCATACAAAACTCATATTGCTTTTATGACATGCAAATCTCATACATGCGATAAACGCCAGAAATGTAATAATTGTCACACATGTCAAATATGTCATAGGTGTCACAATTGTCACTTAAATCCCATCTGTCACAATTCCTGCCCTCGTTTTCTGCCTCAGTTCTGCTTTGTTACTTTTAGCCTTTGTTTTTCTACTTTTCTTCCAATCAGCATGAGTTTATTTTGTAGGAAGCGGGTTTTGTGTCTTGGCTCCCATTCATTCTTATTGTACTGAATGTGTAAATATCTCTTATAACAAAAGGAACAAATAAATTACTGCTGCATGCACTTTCAAACACTGTATTTTGGTTCTTTTTCAAGAGTGTTCTTTGTATTTCACAAGAAGGATACAGGCATTTTCTAGGAATTGGTTTTGATGTTTTGGCTTCCGTCCATTCTCTATAATGAATATGTAAATCTCTTGCATAGAACACAGCATTACTGAATTCCTCTTGCATGCACTTTCAAAACCCTGTGTTTTGTTGCTATTTCAAGTGTGTTCTGTGTATTTCACAAGAAGGATAAAGTTATTTTGTAGGAAGTGTGTTTCCTGTATTGGCTTCCATTCATTCTTAGGAAGATGAATCTGAAATCTCTTGCATAGCACACAGAACAAATTAGTTCCCACTGCATGCACTTTGAAAACACTGCATTTTGTTTCAAATTCAAGTGTGTTCTGGATGTTTCACAGGAAGGATAAAGGTGTTTTGTAGGAAGTGTGTTTTCTGTTTTGGATTCCATTCATTCTTTGGATGATGAATGTGTAAATCTCTTGCATTACACACAGAACAAATTAGTTACCACTTCATGCACTTTGAAAATACTCCATTTAGTTTCAAATTCAAGTGTGTTCTGGGTGTTTCACAAGAAGGATAAGGGCATTTTTAGGAAGTGTGTTTTCTGTATTGGCTTCCATTCATTCTCATTTTGATGAATGTGTAAATCCCTTGCATACCAAACAGAACTACTGAAATCCTGTTTCACGCCCTTTCAAAACCCTGTGTTTTGGCTCACTTTCAAGGGTGTTCTGTGTATTTTACAAGAAGGATAATGGCATTTTATAGGAAGCGGGTTGAATGTATAGGCTTCCATTTATACACATTATGATGCATGTGTAATTCTCTTGTGTATCACCCTAAAATACTGAAATCCTGCTTCACGCCCTTTCAAAATCCTGTGCTTTTGTTCTATTACAACTGTGTTCTGTGTATTTCAAAAGAATGATATAGACATTTTATTGGAAGCGGGTTCAATGGAGAATCTTACCGTCATTCTCATTATGAAGAATGTGTAAATCCCTTGGTTAGCACACGAAACTTATGAGTCCTTCAATTCTGGAAAGTGTTTCATCTCTCTTTGTATTTCTGTTTGGAATGTGGTTATTTTATATCTCATAAAGTTCACACAAGTCACATATGTGATTGGTCTCATACATGTCGTAAAGATCATTTATGTCTAATGATCACATATGTGTCATAAGTGTCACATGTGATATTTTCATATCAAAATAGGTCATTAACATCACATATATAACATATTCATGCTCTACATATCATAGATGTGACAAATTTCATAAATGTGACTTATTTCACAAATGTCATAACATTCAGAGAGAACATACACATCACATATGTTGTAATTTCACCTATGTCACATAAGTTACTTATGTCACATATATGACTAGTGTCATGTCTAAATGGCACATATGTCACCTATGTCACCATTATCATAAATGTCACATGTGCCATGTATTTCGAATACACCACATACTGAATTTATGACATGGAAATCTCATGCATGGGATAAAGGCCAGAAATGTAATAATTGTCACACAAGTCAAATATGTCATAGGTGTCACAATTGTCACTTATAGCACATCTGTCACAATTCTCCCCCTCGTTTTCTGCCTCATTTCTCCTTTGTTGCTTTCAGCCTTTGTTTCTCTACTTTTCACCCAATAAGCATGAGTTTATTTTGTAGGAAGCGGGTTTTGTGTCTTGGCTCCCATTCATTCTTATTATACTGAATGTGTAAATGTCTCTTATAACAAACAGAACAAATGAATTACTGCTGCATGCACATTCAAACACTGTATTTTATATCCATATTAAGAGTGTTCTGTGTATTTCACATGAAGGATAAAGGCATTTTCTAGAAATTGTGTTTTCGGTTTTGTCTTCCATCCATTCTCTTTATAATGAATATGTAAATCTCTTGCATAGCACACAGAAAAACTGAATTCCTCCTGCATGCACTTTCAAAACCCTGTGTTTTGGTTGTATTTCAAGTGTGTCCTGTGTATTTCACATGAAGGATAAAGGTATTTTGTAGGAAGTGTGTTTTCTGTATTGGCTTCCATTCATTCTTAGGAGGATGAATGTGTAAATCTCTTGCATAGCACACAGAACAAATTAGTTACCATTACATGCACTTTCAAAACACTGCATTTTGTTTCAATTTCAAGTGTGTTGTGCATATTTCACAAGAAGGATAAAGCCATTTTTAGGAAGTGTGTTTTCTGTATTGGTTTCCATTCATTCTCATTTTGATGAATGTGTAAATCCCTTGCATAGCACACAGAACTACTGAAATCCTATTTCACGCCATTTCAAAGCCCTGTGTTTTACTTCTATTTCAAGTGTGTTCTGTGTATTTCACAAGAAGGATAAAGGCATTTTACACAAAGCAGCTTGAATGTATAGGCTTGCATTTGTACATATTATGATGCATGTGTAAATCTCTTGTGTATCACCCTAAACTGGTGAAATCCTGCTTCACACCCTTTCAAAAGCCTGTGTTTTTGTTCTATTGCAAGTGTGTTCTGTGTATTTCAATAGAAGGATATAGGCATTTTGTAGGAAGCGGGTTTAATGGAGAGGCTTGCCGTCATTCTCATTATGATGAATGTGTAAATCTCTTGCGTAGCACACAAAACTTCTGAGTCCTTCAATCCTGGAAATTGTTTCATCTCGCTTTGTATTTCTGTTAGTAATGTGGATATTTTATATCTCATAAAGGTCACACAAGTCACATCTGTGATTGGTCTCATATATGTCGTAAAGATCATACATGTCATAATGAACACATATGTGTCATAAGTGTCACTTGTGATATTTTCATGATAAAAATAGGTCATAGATGTCACATATATATCATATGCATGCTCTACATATCATAGAGGTGAAAAATGTGATAAAGATGACTTAGGTCACAAATGTCATAACATTCAGAGAGAACATACATGACACATATGATATTATTTCACCTATGTCACATATGTCACTTATGTCACACATGTCACATGTATTACTTGTGTCATGACTAAATGTCACATATGTCAGCAATGTCACCATTATCATAAACGTCACATATGCCGGATATGTCAAATACATCACATATTGCATTTATGACATGCAAATTTCATACATGGGATAAATCCCAGAAATTTGATAATTGTCACACATGTCAAATATGTCATAGGTGTCACAATTGTCACTCATATCGCATCTGTCACAATTCTCTCCGTCCTTTTCTGCCTCATTTCCGCTTGGTTACTTTTAGCCTTTCTTTGTCTACTTTTCTTCCAATCAGCATGAGTTTATTTTGTAGTAAGCGGGTTTTTTGTCTTGGCTCCCATTCATTCTTATTATACTGAATGTGTAAATGTCTCTTATAACAAACAGAACAAATGAATTACCGCTGCATTCACTTTCAAACACTGTATTTTGGTTCTGTTTCAAGAGTGTTCTGTGCATTTCACAAGAAGGATAAAGGCATTTTCTAGGATTTGGGTTTGATGTTTTAGCTTCCACCCATGATCTTTATAATGAATATGTAAATCTCTTGCATAGCACAAAGAATTACTGAATTCTCCTGCATGCACTTTCAAAACCCTGTGTATTGGTTCTATTTCAAATGTGTTCTGTGTATTTCACAAGAAGGATAAAGGTTTTTTGTAGGAAGTATATTTTCTATATTTGCTTCCATTCATTCTTTTGATGGTCAATGTGTAAGTCTCTTTCAGAGCACACGGAACAAATTAGTTACCGCTGCATGCACTTTAAAAACACTGCATTTTGTTTCAAATTCAAGTGTGTTCTGGGTATTTCACAAGAAGGATAAGGGCATTTTTATGAAGTGTGTTTTCTGTATTGGCTTCCATTCATTCTCATTTTGATGAATGTGTAAATCCCTTGCATAGCAAACAGAACTACTGAAATCCTGTTTCACGCCCTTTCAAAACCCTGTGTTTGTATTCTATTTCAAGTGTGTTGTGTATCTTTCACAAGAAGGATAACGGCATTTTATAGGAAGCAGGTTGAATGCATAGGCTCCCATTTATATGCATTATGATGCATGTGTAAATCTCTTGTGAATCACCCTAAACAACTGAAATCCTGCTTCATGCCCTTTCAAAACCCTGTGTTTTGGTTCTATTACAAGTGTTTTCCGTGCATTTCAAAAGAAGCATATAGGCATTTTGTAGGAAACGGGTTTAATGGAGAGTCTTGCCGTCATTCTCATTATGAAGAATGTGTAAATCCCTTGCGTAGCACACAAAACTTCTGAGACCTTCAATCCTGGAAATTGCTTCATCTCTCTTTGTATTTCTGTTTGAAATCTGGGTATTTTATTCCTCATAAATGTCACACACGTGTCATCTGTGATTGGTCTCATATATGTCGTAAAGATCATATATGTCATAATGATCACATATGTGTCATAAGTATCACATGTGATATTTTCATGTCAAAAATAAGTCATACATGTCACATACATATCATATGCATGCTCTACATATCATAGATGTTACAAATGTCATAAAGGTGACTTAGGTCACAAATGTCATAACATTCAGAAAGAACATACATGTCACATATGATATAATTTCTCCTATGCCACATGCGTCACATATGTCACACATGTCACCTGTATAACTCGTGTCATGTCTAAATGTCACATATGTCGCCTATGTCACCATTATCATAAATGTCACATATGCCGCATATGTCGTATAAATCACATATTGCATTTATGACATGCAAATCTCATACATGCGATAAACGCCAGAAATGTAATAATTGTCGCACATGTCAAATATGTCATAGGTGTTACAAATGTCACTTATATCGCATCTGTCACAATTCTCCACCTCGTTTTCTGCCTCAGTTCTGTTTTGTTACTTTTAGCCTTTGTTTGTCTACTTTTCTCCCAATAAGCATAAGTTTATTTTGTAGGAAGCAGGTTTTTAATCTTGGCTCCCATTCATTCTTATTATACTGAATGTGTAAATGTCTCTTTTAACAAAAAGAACGAATGAATTACTGCTGCATGCACTTTCAAACACTGTATTTTGGTTCTGTTTCAAGAGTGTTCTGTGCATTTCACAAGAAGGATAAAGGCATTTTCTAGGAATTGGGTTTTATGTTGTGGCTTCCATCCATTATCTTCATAATAAATATTTAAATCTCTTGCATAGCACAAAGAATTACTGAATTCCTCGTGCATGCACTTTCAAAACACTGTGTTTTGGTTCTTTTTCAAGTGTATTCTGTGCATTTCACAGGAAAGATAAAGTTATTTTGTAGGAAGTGTGTTTTCTGTATTGGCTTCCATTCATTCTTATAATGATGAATGTGTAAATCTCTTGCATAGCACACAGAACAAATTAGTTACCGCTGCATGCACTTACAAAACACTGCATTTTGTTTCAATTTCAAGTGTGTTTTGGGTATTTGACAAGAAGGATAAAGGCATTTTGTAGGAAGTGGTTTTTCTGTATTGGCTTCCATTCATTCTCATTTTGATGAATGTGTAAATCCCTTGCGTAGCACACAGAACTACTGAAATCCTGTCTCACGCCCTTTCAAAACCATGTGTTTGGGTTCTATTTCAAGTGTGTTCTGTTAATTTCACAACAAGGATGTAGCCATTTTGTAGGAAGTGATTTTTCTTATTGGCTTCCATTCATTCTCATTTTGATGAATGTGTAAATCCCTTGCGTAGCAAACAGAACTACTCAAATCCTGTTTCACGCCATTTCAAATCCCTGTGTTTTGGTTCTATTTCAAGTGTGTTCTGTGTATTTCACAAGAAGGATAAAGGCATTTTACAGGAAGCATGTTGAATGTATAGGCTTCCATTTATACGCGTTATGATGCATGTGTAAATCTTTTGTGTATCACCCTAAACTACTGAAATCCTGTTTCATGCCCTTTCAAAACCGTGTGTTTTTGTTCTATTTCAAGTGTGTTCTGTGTATTTCAAAAGGATGATATAGGCATTTTGTAGGAAGCGGGTTTAATGGAGCGTCTTGCCGTCATTCTCATTATGATGAATGTGTAAATCTCTTGCATAGCACAAAAGACTTCTGAGACCTTCAACCCTGGAAATTGCTTCATCTCTCTTTGTATTTCTGTTTGTAATCTGGATATTTTATATCTCATAAAGGTCACACACGTCACATATGTGATTGTTCTCATATATGTCGTAAAGATCATACATGTCATAATGATTGCATATGTGTCATAAGTGTCACATGTGATATTTTCATGTCAAAAATAGTTCATAGGTGTCACATATATATCTTATGCATGCTCTGCATATCATAGATGTGAAAAATGTCATTAAGGTGACTTATGTCACTAATGTCATAACATTCAGAGAGAACATACAGCTCACATATGTTATAATTTCACCTATGTCACATACGTCACATATGTCACACATGTCACCTGTATGACTCATGTCATGTCTAAATGTCACATATGTCACCTATGTCAACATTATCATAATTGTCTCATATGCCAGATATGTCAAATACATCACATATTGCATTTCTGACATGCAAATCTCATACATGTGATAAATGTCAGCAATGTTATTATTGTCACACATGTCAAATATGTCATAGGTGTCACAAATCTCACTTATATCCTATCTGTGCCAATTCTTTCCCTCGTTTTCTGCCTCAGTTCCACTATGTTATTTTCAGCCTTTGTTTCTCTACTTTTCTCCCAATTAGCATAAATATATTTTGTAGGAAATGGGTTTTGTGTCTTCGCTCCCTTTCATTTTTATTATACTGAATGTGTAAATCTTTCATATAACAAACAAAACAAATGAATTACTGCTGCATGCACTTTCAAAACACTATGTTTGTACTATTTCAAGTGTGTTCTGTGTATTTCACAAGAAGGATTAAAACATTTTGTAGGAAGTGGGGTTTCTGTATTGGCTTCCATCTATTCTTATGATGATTAATGTGTAAATGTCTTACATAGCACACAGAAAAATTAATTACCACTGCATGCACTTTCAAAACACTACATTTTGTTTCTATTTCAAGTGTGTTCTGCATATTTCACAGGAAGTATAAAGGCATTTTGTAGGAAGCAGGTTTTCTGTATTTGCTTTTATTCATTCTCATTATGAAGAATGGCTAAATCTCTTGTATAGCACACAGAACTACTTAAATCCTGCTTCATGCCATTTCAAAACCCTGTGTTTTCATTCTATTTCAGGTATGTGCTGTGTTTCACTAGAAAGCTTGAACAATTTTTTTATTGTTAAAAATCAGTCTCCATGGCACCTTCTATCCATCCTTTATCATTTTGATTGTACATTGCCAACCTCTTATGAGAATTCCCCTATGGTATTTAAGCTTCATATGTGCTGTATTTCATTCAATAATGTATTTTCTAGGTGCATTACTTTCCCTTTTTAGTGTGTCAAATTTGTCATTCTTTATAGCCAAGTACTATTCTTTTAGGTACAGGTAGCACAAATTTTCTTTATTCAGTCATCTATTGATGGGTGTATAAGCTTTTTTACGTTTCTAGTTATTGCAAGTTGTACTGCTACCAGCATTGCTAGTGTGTACTGCTATAGTATGATGTCTTAAGCTCTTTGGAAAGGATATCTATGAGGAGACTAATTGAGCCACTTTAGTGGGTTCTTGGTATTATTCCTTATGCAATTAGAATTCTCTTCAAATTTTCCTTGCCATTGCCTGTGTCTTTGAGTTTTACCTCTTTTATCTCCTAGATGATCATTCTGTATATGTTTGGGTTTGATTTCTTATGCAATTGAAGTTCTCTTCACAATGTCCTTATCTATGCCTATGACTTCAAGACTTTTGCCTCTCCTATCTTTCAGCAGTTTTTTAAAAATCTATCTGTAATCCATTTTTATTTTCTTTTAGTGTGTGATTAGAAACACCAATCTGGAGTCAATCTTCTGAATGAGGTTAAGAAATTTTGCCACAGATTTTTGAATAGCCTATATTTCACCCAGCATATGTTTTTGGTCCCTTTGTCAAAGATGAGATATCTTCATGAACTTAAGTCTGTTTCAGCATCCTCTGTTCTTTTCCATTGGTCTATATGTCTAGTTTTTTTGCTAGTAATACACTGTTTTATTTTATTTGATTTTTTTACTATCAATTTGTATTACAGCTTAGATCTGGGAATATGATGATTCTTCCTTTATTTTTCCTACTCAGGATTATTTTATTAGTCTGTGTGTCTTCTGGTTCCATAGAAATATTAGGATTGTTATTGCTCATTTTGTGAAGAAGAGTTTTGTGTTAAATTGCATGAAGCCTATACTTTGCTTTTAGTAATGTGGCCATTTTGTTAATGTTAGTTATGCATAATAAGGAACAAAGTATATGCTTCCATTTTCTGGTGTCTGTGACCTCCTTTATCCAAGTACTATAACCTTTATTGCACAAGTCTTTCACTTCCTTATTTAATACCTGGATATTTCATTGTATTTAAAGTATCTTGAATTTTGTTACTGTACCAATAGCTTTCTTAATGTGTTCATTATTGATGTACAGGAATGCTACTTATTTTTGTGTGGTGATTTTTGGATCTTTCTACTTTGGAATTTGTTTGTTATGTGAGTCCTTTGGTGAATTTTTTTAGTTTTGCTTTGTAGAGGTTATGCCATATATATATAATAGTTTTAATTCTTTTTTGTATGTATCCCCTTAACTTCTTTCTCTTGCTTTATACCTCTGTATAAAATTTTGGATACTATACTGAATAGGATCATTGCAAGTGGAAAACCTTGTCTTCTTCATGATGTTTGGAGAAAAGCTTTCAGTATTTCCACATTTAGCTGATGTTGGCAATGATTTGTCATAAGTGACTTTTATTAAGATGAGATCAGTCCTATTCTAGTTTCCTCAGAGTTTTTACAGGAAATAGATGTTGGATTTTGTAGGAGGATTTTGCTGCTTTCATTGAGATGATTGAATTTTGATGACTGGATTGGATTCCAATCATTCAGATGATTGGAAATAGATATTGGATTTTGTGAGAGGCTTTTGCTGCATTGATTGAGATGATTCATGTGGTTTTTGTGCTTTCTTGTGTTCGTGTTGTATATTACACTTACTGATTTACATATTATCTCTGTTAGTTTTCTCATTCCTAAGAGAAAATACCCAAGTCCCCAACTTAAAGGGGAAAAGGTATATTTAGATCACAGATTGCAAAACTTTCAGTCCATAATCAGCTACCTCCAAAGCAGGGGGGCATGTAGCAGAGAAGCAACAGATCATGATGACAAAAGGCAGCTAAAGCAACCAGAGGATGGGAGAGCTTTTTCTATCCTTTATATTGTGTCCAGTGTCTTACACTAGGATGTTTCTGGGACTCACTACCTTAATCCTAGCACCCTTAATCCCAGCATTGCAATACAAACCAGTCACAAACTGTAGATTTCACTACCCACAGAAAAACTCTGTGACCTCATGAGGATTTGGGGGGATATGTAGTCACAAAGCATAACATATATATTGAACTATCCTTTCATCCTGCAGATAAAGCCAACTTACTCATGATATATGAATCTTTGAATGCTGTGTTGCATTGTTTTCCAGTTTCTTGTTGAAGGCTTTTTAAAATCTATGTTCATTGGAGAGATTGGTATGTTGCTGTGTGTGTGTGTGTGTGTGTGTGTGTGTGTGTGTGAAGTTTTTGTCAGGTTTTGATATCAGGGTGTTGCTATCTTCAGGGGACAACTTTAACACTACTACTTCCCTTTCCGTTTCATTGAAGAGTAAGGAGAATTGGCATTGGTTCCTCCCTGAAATTCTTGAAAAATTCAACAGTGAATCCATGGTGTATTTGGTTTTCTTAGTTAATAGATTTTTGGTTGGTTGTTTATTTTTACTGCCTCCGTTTCACTACTTCTTACCAAGCTATCTTCTTAGCTCTGTTTTGATAATTCATGTGTGCCTAGAAAGCTATTTCTCCTAAAGTGTGTCAATTTATTAAATACAGGTTTTCAAAGTTGTTACTTACAATCTTCTAGATTTTTCCAGTATCCATTGTGATTTTACATGATCAGAAAGGATTTAAGCATGAAATAGGTATGTTACAATAGGGTTCTTGGCTTTGTAGAAAGGCACATTTAAGTAAACTGAGCTTGGTGGCACAGACCTGTTACCTTCTTGCCAAGGCAAGAAGATAGCAAGTTTGAACCCAAAGGGAGCCCCTTACCAGCTTAGCAAAACCCTGTCTCAGCATTGAAAATGTATATAACAGATGTAGCCAAGGATGGTACTCTCTCACCCCCCTGCAAATGTTTGTAGTAACCATGGGTAGTGGTGCACACTTGTATTCACAGCTCCTTAGGCTGAAACAAGAGGATTTCCATTGCAGTCTCATCCTGGGCACCTTAGTAAGATCTCCTCTCCAATAGAAATAAAAAAGCCAGCCTGGCTTGTACCTGAGTGGTAAAGCACTTGCAGAATATAGAAGAGTAGTTTTTAGTGCTAGTTGGTTTTTATCTTTACCAGTTACATTCTGGTTTTCAACCTGTGATAAGTTCACATATACAAAGGGGTTGTCTAAATATAAAGATGTGCACAGAAAGAGTTCATTTCTACTATCTAAATAATGGGAATTTGGGAAAAGCTTCTTCAATTCCTTATTCTTTCATCAGCCTTTGTCTGAGTCTCCCAAGTTGCATGTAACCTGGGACAGTATTAGTGCCCTTTCTTGTGACCTGATCCAAGATAAGCATAGAGGAATTTGCTTAAAAAACTAATCTCTAGGGTTGTATTTTTCAACTGCTTTAGTGATAAATTGCATTTGCTGTGCTTAAACCATAAAAGAAATTCAAATGCAATAGAAGCAATGAGTGAGAAGAGATTTAAAAATGTATCTACATTTAAGATTTGCTGTGAATCTTCCTAGTCAAACGAGTCCATTTTTTATGTTGTGTGCAAATTTACCTTCTTGCTCAAATCACTGGACTGTGTCATTCCAAGATGACCACCTATTCCCATCTATTTATTATTACTGCTCTTAAATTTTGTTTCTAGTTAATCAGCCCTTTATATGAAGTTGTCTTATAAAGTTTGGTAAGTTTTGGTGTATGTGATTTTATCTCAAGAAAAAATAATCTTCTGTCAAAGTTGGGTTTGTTTTGAGACTTCTAAGTAGCAACCTAAGTTCTGATATGAACTGAGTGAATCACAAGCAAAAATGTAGATATATTCCTTCAAAGCAGATGAACCTTCCCCTATACCACAAAGCCATTATGTTTTTTTGCTAAGAATCACACTTGTAATTTATTGGCTTGAGTTTTATGAGTCAATCTGGTAATCTGTTGGTTTCTGTGTTGTGCAGTGATATTCTTTATTGGCACCATGAAGTGCAGGCAATAGCACTGAGGAGTATTGCAGAAATCACTTAAGCTGAGTTAATTCAAATTCCCTATGCTTGTTGCACTGTGAGCTGCATTGGCTTGAGTATATAATTCAGTGAGTACTTACA
>PVLA01019054.1:0-13100 GCA_004027455.1 Hydrochoerus hydrochaeris
TTATGAAGATCTCCCATGACTCAGTGCAAGCTTGATTATTGAATCTCTCTTTTTAGGAGGTTTGCTTTAGATGAACTCATTTTCTTTTACATTCTCAAAGTAAGTGCACAAATTGTAATCCTTTTCTTTTTTTCTTGTCATTGTTGTACTTTGGTTGGATCACAAACCTCTCCAGGGCCATTTACTCCTTTGCTCTGGTATTTGTTACTGCTGGCTGCAATCATCACCTCAGTTAATATTTTGACATTAGACCATTCCACTTGTTTCTTTATCTTCTATCTGTATTGAACAATATCCCTCTGCCATATATATCAGTTATTCCTGCTTTTAATAAGCTCCCAGTGGCATGTGTAAGTAATTTGCCATTGCAAATGTTCAGCAAATGCACAAGAAAAAATTTGCAGGTTTTGGGGAGTTATTACACACAAATTTTAAGCTATTTTAATTTTTAAAAACTTGACAAGTATTGTTTGCACATGTGCATTGTGTTTTTAAGATAGATAAAGCAGGTAAAACAGGTGGTTGCTATTTGAAAATTTTATCTAGAAAGACAGATCATTTAGAGAAAGTTTTGGAGTGACTTCCCTGAAGAATTTAGAGAACAATTGTCATTGATAAATGTTAGACAATTCTTGATAATATTAAATTCCAAGACTCATGCATTTAATATGCTAGGCTTCCCTGTAAATTGGCTTCTGTGGAAGACTGGAAGAGTACAGAAGTGATTATGTTCTCAGGTGTGGTTTTACAGAAGCTGTGTAGTCCTCGGGTGTACTTCGGATAGGAAATCCTTCCTGGAAAGATCAAGTCACTTGCAAGCCCAATTCCCATGGACATTTTGCTCACTCCACCCTCTACTGAGATAATAGAAGCATTGTGTTTCATGCTCCCCTAACACTGCATGAATGATTTAGGGAGAATGGAGCTATAAGATTAGTCAACATCCTTCAAACTCAAAATCTCCTCCCTGTTGGTGTTCTGTTGGAAGCCAAGGGGAGATATGAGGAATCAAAACCATAATACTTCCTAAAGAGATTTTTCATCATTAATGTGAAGGAGTTTGATTGGGAAGACTGACTGACTGTCCAGAAGTCAAGGGGTGTCCATAAATGAAATGTGTAATACTGTATCTATTTTGGGTGTACTTGTAAGTTTTAACAAGCACATTAACATTTTTAAAAAAATTTTTATTTAAAGGGATAAAGCAGAAAAAGGAGAGAAATATTACAGAATTTCAAAAAAACATAAACAGTAAAAACAGTAAGAAATCACTAGTTTATAAATTACATATTGCTCTTTTAGAAATAGTTTTTCAAGTTACAAAATTAAATCATACAAAATGGACACACAAGCAGTGAGACTGCAACCACATCTGTTCAACAATCATACAAGAACTAAGAAATATGGGTAACAATCCTGCACACATAAATATATATGCAGTTATATCTTTTATAGCACTTCCTATTTTCTCTTTTTTACAATAGCAATTATACATTTTTTATGTAAAGAGAAAAAACAGGAAAAAGTTAGACACTAAAGCAGTGAGAGCACAAACAGATCTGCTCAACAATCCAAGAACCTAGAAATATGGTCATCAATCTCACACATCTAAACTTACATGCAGCTATATCTTTTATAGAGCTTCCTATTTCCTCTTTTTTTACAGTAGCAATTATACATTTTTAAAATTTTATTTAAAGAAAAGAAAAAAAAACAGAAAAAAGGGTAGCAAAAATATAGAATTGTAAATAAAGAAAAAGGAGAATGAGAAAAAGCCCAATAAGAAATCAGTAATTTATAAATTACATATTGTCATTCTGGATGTAGTTGTTCAAGTTAAAAAAATTAAAGGGTAAATATTCAAACAGTCAGATTACAAACAGTTTTGTTCAAAGATCCAACAAAGATTCAGCAATATGGTCATCTATTTTACACACTCAAACATACATGCAGTTATATCCATTAGAGCACTTTCTTTTCCTCTCTTTTTTATGATAGCAATTAAACATTTTGGTTTTATTACTCTTGTAGTTCTTATTTATTTTTACACTAGAGACACAATATGATATTTATAAATATGATTCTTATTTATTTCACTAGTGAGGATGGTTTCAAGTTGTCTCCATTTGCCTATGAGGGTCTCAAGATCATCCTTTTTCATAGCTGAGTAATATTGTATAAAAATGCCACATCTTTTTCATCCACTTTACAGTTGATGGGCATCTTAATTGTTTCCAGGATTTAACTATCACAAGTTGTGCAGCTATGAACATGGGTGCACACATATCACTGTGATATGAACTTTTCAGTTCTTTTGGGGAAAATACCCAGGAGGGAGATAGCTGGATTGAATGGAGCTTCCAATCCTAGTCTTCTGAGAATTCTCCATATCGATTTTCACGTACTGGCTCAACTTTGCCATGTTATGTTCCAGTTGTTACTTTCTGCTTTTACTCTTATTTAATTGCTTATCCTTCCTGGTGATTTCTTTCTGTTGTTGTTTTGGGGATTATGGTCATTTTTATCTCTGTCTAGTATGTCTTTCAGTACTCTTTCTAGTGTTGGTTTGGTGGACATGAATTTCTCCAGTTGTTCTTTGTCATGGAAATGTCTTGTTTCTCCATTAAATTTGAATGAAAGTTTTGCTGGGTACATCAGTCTGGGTTGAAGACTGTTTTTTTCAGGGCTTGAAATACCTCACTGCAAGATCTTCTTGACTTGAGGGTTTGTGCTGATAAGTCTGCCATGATTCTAATGCTTTCCCTGATAGGTGAGTTGTGTCTTTTCTCTGGTAGCTTTTAATATTCTGTTTTTATGGTGTATGTCTGAGATCTTAATTATTATGTGTCTGGGTGTGGATTTATGTTGATTGTGATTGTTTGGTGTTCTATATGCCTCACTTATCTGCCTATCAGATTCTTTCCCCATGTTTGGGAAATTTTCTGCTGTTATTTCTGTAAGTACTTTATGTATGTCCTTTGCCTGGACTCCTGTATCATCGCTAATGCTCATGATTGTTATATTGTTGCTCTTGGCATCATTATGAAGCTTCTGGATTGTCATTTCATGCTGCTTTGTTAATTTTAAAAGTTCTATCTGTTCCTGATTACTAACTGTGATCCTATTCTCAAGGTCTGAAACGCTATCCTCAGCTTCCTTTAGGCTGTTTTGCACACTTTCAATAGCATTTTTTGTTTCTTGGGTGTCTCTTTGAGTTTGTTTCATGAATGCTGCTTGTTTTCTATATTGTTCATTCAAAGTTTCAATCAGTTTCCCATGCTCATGTACTTTTTCTCTTCTTTTCTCTTCTAGTTCTTCTTTAGCTGCATTCAGCAACTCCTTTACTAAAGTTGTTATTTCTATCTTTACATGGGAGACTACTTCTAATTTGATTTCCTCTATAGCCTGATGCAGTTGTTTTTTTAATTCTCTGGCTATCTTTTCAGAGATTCCTGGTGTGTTACTTTTGGGGTCCTCTATTTCAATGTCTGGTATCCTTGCTTCTGGTGAACTCTGTGTTTGAGACTGCATTTTGCTTTTTTGTTTTGTCGTTTTCACTCTGCCTGGTGTTTTATATGTGTATGAGGGGATCACACACTCTTTTCAGACACACTAAAGTCTTACAGTTAGTTGGAGGGGGTTTTACTACTGGCCCTATTTATCCCCTGTACACCTCTATTTTAGGGGTATACTCACCACATTGATACAGTCAATATGGTGTAGTCCAAAGTTCGCCACCTGAGAGCAAAATTCCAAATTTTTCACACTAACTGGATCCTGCTGAGATCTTCTGATGTTCCAGGTGGGAGGATGGGCCCAGCCGAAGCAGTGCAGGGCAGTTTTCAGTCTTGGGAGGGCCTCTTCGATGTTCCCAGTGGCAGGTTGGGCCCTTGGTTAAGGTTCCAGGCAGCCTATGCCTGATGCAGCCTTCTGCTGAGTTCCTGTTGGCAGGGAAGGCCCTGGATGGAGGTTTCGAGCTGCTTACCTCTGATGCAGGCTTACCCCTGATGCATGCTTCAGCTGAGTTCCCAGTGGCAGGGTGGGCCCTCGATGGAGGTTCCAGGCATCACACCCTTGATGCAGGCTTCTGCTAAGTTCCTGGTGGCAGGGTGGGCCCATGGTGGTGGTTCCGGGCAGCTTACCACTGATGCAGGCTTCTGCTAAGTTCCCGCTGGCAGGGCTGGCCATCGGTGGAGGTTCCGGGCAGCTTACCCCTGATGCAGGCTTCCGCTAATTTCCCATTGGCAGGGCGGGCCCGGGGTGGTGGGTCCAGGCAGCTTATCTCTCAACAAACACATTAACTTTTTATAACAAAGAATAGTTTGCTGTGAGGTGTAATCTGGCTTAAAATTTTAAAATACATCCTTTTAACTTAAAATTTAAATCAAGAATGAAAATACAGTGAACTGTTGACTTACACATGTTCATGAAGCATGCTTGTAACTCAAGTTGGTTGCAAATGAAGACTACTTTTTCCCATAAGTTATAATGGCAATACTCATAATGAATTCTGAGCCTCTCAAAGTACTCATTAACTAACCTTTTAAAGATAAATGAGGATTTTTAATGTGCATAGTTTCCCAAAAACACCAACAATTTTCCAGTTTAGTCACCAAGAAGTTATAAAATATATTTACTTTACTAGAAACAAAAATTTCTTTTCATGCTCACCATTCAGGTTGACACCTTGCTTGGCAGAAGGGAGGATGGAATGGATAGTGGCTGTTGTCTGGAGAGAAAGTCCCCTTCCATAAGAACCTCAGGAATTTGGCTCTCTGGTGTCATTTCTCTCCTTGGAAGAGACTTAGGACCTGTTTCAGGCTCAAAATTAAAATCTTATCTAAGGTTGTCTATTTCTATATTTTCTTTAAAATTATTCTGGTCTTGGGATTTAGCTCAGTGGTTTAAAGTCTTGCCTGGTAAGTGCGAGCTCATGAGTTAGATCCCTGGTACCAAAAAATAAAAAAAAATAATTAGTCTTTACTATGATGTGATAGTGCCATTAAGCAAATCAATGTAACATTTGGATTTTTTATGTGTTGGTGTGTCTTCTCTACAAATGTTTGTAGCTGTGTCCACTTTATCAGGATTTCCTTTATTTCCCAAGAACTTTGTTGTACTTATTGTTGATGCTTTCCCTACTCTTCAGAAAGAGTTAATACTTCCCCCACACTTCAGAAAGCTCCTCAGCTACCATTCTGTGTTTCTCAGCCAGAAGTTGCTGAATTTCTTGTACAGACAATTGCCCTAAGTGTTCCTCCATCAGTTCCTCAATCCTGCAAGTTTGTGGGCATTGCTGTCTGCCTGCAAGCCTATGGATTCTTTCATAATAACAATGTTATCAGCCACAGGGTGAATTGAAGACTCAAGATGTGCTTTACACAGCCTTCAATGTCTCTGTCCTTTGTAATTTCTTCCAGATATCTATCAGTGTCCTTAGAGAGACACTGTCACATAATTTCTCAGTTAATTACACATAGGAAAGGATGCTGTAAGGTTCCCTTCAGAACTTATTAAGGTTTAAATCTGTGTTTGGGGCCATCTAGAAGCACTTTAGGAACAATTCCTTGGTGTATAAATTCTTAAACGTAGCTACAATCTGTTCATCCATAGGCTGCAATACAGGAGATTTATTAGGTAGGAGGAACTCAAGTGAGAATCATGGAGATTATTCAGTCAATTCTTATTCCAAATCTCATAGGTAAGTAGGAGCATTGTCCATGAGGAGAAGAGCCTTGAGTGGCAAACATTTGTCCTCTAGAAATCTCTTTTTTAAAAATAGGGAACACCTCATGAATTTGCATGCTTCCCTCTGCAGAGGCCATATTAATCTGCTCTATGTTGTTCCAATTTTTGTATATGTGCTGCTGAAGCAAGCACCTCTAGAAATTTCTTAATAGTAGAACAGAAATCCTCACTCATCCACTCAAGAAAAGGTGCTCTTGTTACCAGGACTTTGCATTATGTCACCACATGACCTCTAGCCTATTCTTCATGAATTTTTATTTTGTGAGCACTTTAGAGGTCTCACAGTGATGAATCAAGAGACATTGTATCTTGACATCACCACTCACATTGATATATAGCAAAAATATTAGCCTATCTTTCATAGGCTTGTGGCCTGACATTTTCTTGTCTTCCTGGTAATGTATATTTTCCTGCACATTTTTTTTCCAGGAATGGTTAGTTTTATCATAGTTGAAAACTTGATGCATGAAAAATCTACAGCAAGAGAAACAATCTAGTTGCTTCTTGAGACTAAAATATAGCCAGTACCATGTTGTAACCATTTCCAAATGGTCTTGCTCTACAAAAGGAAATGAAACAAGATAGATTTTTGTGTCTCACAGTTCCACAAAATAACATCTTCTAACATAAAGAGTCTTGTGCCCAAAGTTGTGTTGAACATATGCAGACAGACACAATGGGTTAGAACATCCAAGTCATTCTTTGTCTTCCATTAACACCTTCCTGTAGTGAATTCAACATTCACTTTAAAATTTCTGCTCTAAGTGTTTGCCATACAAATTTGACTAAGACAGATACTATTCTAGTTAAAGGTAGAAACAGATACCTGCATTACACCAATCATACAGGTGTGACTAGGAATCCTTATCAGTTGAAAGTCAAATGTCAAGTAGCATTCACAAGCCATCAGGCTCACATATCCATAAAAGTAGGCATGTCATCTGCGGAATCAGTGATAGAAAGATGATCATGAGTTTGGGGTTACTGCCCATTAATAGAACATCATATAGAACCTTTTGTGCTGACTTCAATTGGTTGAGTGACTTGCTCTCAGTAGACACAGGCTGCATTGTGCTGGAATGACATGAGTATTCTACACAAATTTGAACTGTCACAAAAGATAGATTTTTTTCTTAGTTGCAAGCAACATTTTATGTCTGACTCAGCAATTATCATTGCAACTCTCCCATCTCTGGAACAAAACACCTGATTCTCATAGATTCAAGGAAGAGAAGTCTACTTTGGCTCCTGGTTTCAGAGGTTCAGTCAATAGTCAGTTGGCTGCAAGGAAAAAACCAGCATTGTCTTGGGGGAAAACCTGCCTAACCACAGGCAGCCAGGAAGAAGGTAAAGTAAGAAGGGATAAATAGAAAGAAAGACATATTACCCAAAGGAAATTTTTCTGTGACCTAATTCTTCTAACCAACGCCCATCTCCTGAGTGTATAGTTGGCTTTGAACTCATTGAGGATTTATCTAATAGTAAGTAAAGAGACCTCATTAAGTACTGATCTTTCTTGGAAGGGCAAAACTGGATCTACTTGCCAATTTAGAAAATCATCTCATATCTGGATTTGGTAGCTGAAGAAGAGGCATGGTTAACTCTCTAAGCTTCCTGGAAAGAGATGATTATGGTACAGTCAGCTCAAGGGACATTCTCTTGCCTCACATCACTGCCATTTTATCTTACTTGGGTTGTGTGTGGGCTGTGTTTAGCAGGATGTGTTTAGAAGGATAATTTCACTGTAAAACTGACAAAAACATACAGCTATCAAAAATGCGGTACTAATTTATACATTTGGATGTGTTACAAAACAAAGTTACCCATTACCAATCCTCCTAGAAAGATTTGCCAAAATTGACCTTATTTCTTTCCTTCACCTGGCTCCTAAATAAAATATGATGACATGAAACCAATAGAACTTGAGTTATGGGAAGTGTGAGACCTGGCTATATTGGGATCTGCTTTTTACCTGTCAGGTAGGGAAATTGACTACAGAAATTAATATCAAGGCCTGGGGTTACAACTATAAGTAGATGTGTAATAGTAGAACAGCTTTGGAGGTTGGACAGAACAGTTTGGACAGAAGTTAACAAATTAGACACTCTGTAAACAGCAAGATCAGACAACACATGCAACTGTGGGAAAGGGAATGGAAAAATGAGAGAGCATTGTTCAGAAGCAGTGAACTCAATCACTGAAGTGAAAATGTTTTTACTCTCAGTGTCCCTAGCTGGCCCTTAGAACACTATGTTCTAGATCCCAAACACTATAATAGTATGAGCTAACCTCAAAACAACCAAGATTGAAGGCTGTAAATAATGAGCTCTAATTTAGGTGTATTGATTGAGAACATGAACCAAACAGCATATATCCAAACTCAAATGAAATCACCAATGATAACACATATCTGATGATAATGTACAACACTGGACTCACAGGATAGAATGTTATATAAAGCCTCATTGAATATTAAACATTGAACTCAGTTTACCATATGAAACTGAGGAATTTCAAAATGCTCAAATACCACCAAAGATGGCTCATATCTCTTGTTTATTCACTAGCAATGTTAATATTTGCCAAATATTAACCAATAAGCTAAACTGAACCTCTGAACCACAGTTAAGTACACATAAAAGTCAACAAGATGAGAACATGAAATGGAGCCCTAGACTGATATTAGCAATTATTCTCCTTTCACTCAACATCAGTTAATTGCATATCCAGAAATTATATTTTCTAAGGAAAGGCCCTGTAAAATGACATTTTTGGATCATAATCAAACTCATTAAGTTGCTTGGGAGAGTTTAAACAAAGAACCCAGTGCTTTCATTTTCAAAAAAGAATTTTATTGTGCTCAGTGTTTTGGAGGCTAAAATGCCAAATATCCTAGTGTCAGTTAAGACCAGGAACCCCTGGAAGGATAACTCTATGGACTCATGATGGTAGTACCTACAAAGAATCAATCATAAGAGAAGTTATCAAATACTCTGAGATGGAACTCCTTCACACCAGAACAAGCTCAGTAACTGAAGGAAGACTCACCTGACCCTCTCCTATGCCCAGAAAACCTTAGTAGATAAAGGAAGACTTGGCCTGTCCTCTCCTACATCCAGGTGACCTCAGCAGGTGACAGGGCAATCAGCCACCCCTCACCCTCACCTAGATAACCTCAGCAGCCCATGGAACCATCAACAACCTCTTCCAACACCTGCAGTACCTTGTTGGGCTAGATGGAGTCAAGGTGACATTTCCTCCCACACAGAGGATCTCATCAGGCTAAAAAAGTGTGATGAATTTCCCCCCAAGGGGAGGACCTCAGTTTGTCAACAAGAAACTCAGTGGAGGAACTTAATAAACCAGAAAAAACACAGTTGAGACCTCTTCCATAGACAAAGCAGGGGGGTGCTGGTAAGAGCACTATTGAGGTCTCCCACCACCTGGGGGAACCCAACTGGACCTGAAAAATCCCCAGTGACACAGTAGGTTCCTGGATTGGGCACAAACTATAGACATGTCGAGATGGTAGTATAGAAAATCTTGGGCCGGGGATTTAGCTCAACAGCATAAGCACCTGCCTTGCAAGCATGTGGTCCTGAGTTCGATCCCTGTTACAAAAAAAAAAGAAAAGAAAAGAAAAGAAAAAATAAAAAAAAGAAAGAAAGAGAAAGGAAGAAAAAAGAAAGAAAGAAAGAAAGAAAGAAAGAAAGAAAGAAAGAAAGAAAGAAAGAAAGAAAGAAAAAAAAGAGAAAGCTTGAAGCCACAATAACAATATGAGCTAAAGATTAATTCTCATCAGCACTCCCCAACTAGTCAGGCTAGAAAGAATATAACACTCATGCAACCAGCCTCTCCCTTACACTGTAGGACCTAGCATCTAGGTGAAGAGCAGCCACACAGTATGACCATAAGAAATATATGATGCACCATCAAGTCAAGCAGATTAGAAAAGACATAAATATTAATCTGAGAGGTGAAAATGACAAAATAAAAAAGCAAAATGCAAACTCAAATGCCAACCCATTTGAAATAAATACAGGAGTCTACAGCCATACCACCCTGAACACACCCGATCTCATCTGAAATAACTACAGGAGATTCTGAAATAGAGGACACTGGAAGTCACACACTTGAAATTTCTGAAAACATACCAAGTAAAATAAATAAATAAATAAATAAATAAATACAAGAGCTATAGAGGAAGTCAGATTAGAAATAATCTCTCAAGAAAAACAAATGACAAACTTAATAAAGGAATTTGCACAGCATAAGTAGAAGACATAGGTAAAAAGTACAGGAACAGTGGAAAATGATGGAAACCTTGAATGAACAATATAAGAATGAACCAGAATCAATGAAGCAAATTTAAAGGGATATCTAGTAAATTAAAAACTTCATTGGAAGCTGCCAAAATCACTTGAATTAACTGAAGATAGATTTTTGGACCTTCAAGACAGGAACAGACCTGGCGAATATGAAAGAAAAGTACTCCTAAAAATAACATGGTAGCATAAAATAACAATTTGACAGCTCCAGGACAATGCAAAGAAAAACATTACAATGACAGATAGGTGTCAATGAAAATGCAGGCATCAATGCAAATGAGATTTACAAAAACTATTTGCAGAAGAACTAGCAGAAATGTTCCCAGGTAACAACAATTTGATATATAGGTATACCAGGCATATAAAACACATAACCCTAGCCATAATTAAATCTACACCCAGGCATATAATAATCAAGATCCTAGAAATTCATCATAAGAACACAATACTAAAAGCTGTTAGATGAAATAAACAGCTCAACTATCAAGAAAACCCCACGACAATTACAGCAGACTTCTCAACACACATCCTCAAGCCAAGATAATCTTAGAATGAAGTGTTTAAAACCCTAAAAAGAGAAAACCCTTAACCAGAATTGATGTACACAGCAAAATTTCTTTCAAAATCAATGGAGAAACAAGATACTTCCATGACAAAAAACAGCTGAAGAAATTCATGTCCACCAAACCAACCCTAGAAAGAATACAGAAAGGCTGGGGCTGTACAGCCTTGGGCGCAGCAGTTGCCTAGTCTTCTCTACCTGAGCCAGACACCATGCCCCGAGAAGAGTGAGTTCTTCCTCATTTTCACAATGGAGGACTCAGAAAGACTTTTACCTCTGAGGAAGAAGAGGGAAACTATTGGAAAGATCTATCAATAACCTACAAGCAGAGGGTGAAGAATACACAGGAGGAACTCCAAAAATTCCAGGAGGGAAGCTGAGAATATGCAGCTGAATTAGAGACACAGACGCAACAAACTGAAACCAGAAACCAAGACCTCTTGTCAGAGAATAACCACCTTTGCATGGAGCTGGAAACTGTCAGGCAAAACTTTGAAATGCAGCATTCTGAAGGCTACAGGCAGATCTCAGCTTTGGAAGATGACCTGGTATGGATGAAAGCAATTAAAAATGAACTTCAGAAACACATCAGGGAGCCAGAGAAAGCAACAAATTACTTGGAAAGAGCCAAACAAGCCATGATCATGTCTCTGGAAGACTTTGAGAAGCACTTAACTCAAGCCATTGAAAGAAATGAATTCTTGGAAAGTGAACTTGATGAGAAGCAGAACCTCCTAGAATCTGTTCAGTGCCTAAAGGATGAAGCCAGAGATTTGAGGCAGGAATTTGCTGTGCAACAGAAGCAAGAGAAGCCCAGGACACCCATGCCCAGTACAGTGGAAGCCAGAAGGACAGACACAGTTGTGCAGGCCACGGGCTCTGTACTGTACACTCGTATCACTCATCAAGGACTCCAGCCTGGTTTAAACACCCCAGGGACATTCAGACATGGCCTGGACAGCTCTAAAAGTTCGACTCCTCTCATGCATGTGGCCCAGGTTTCAGACCTCAACATTGTGGGGCAACTGCTGCAGAAACTTGGGGTGCTAGAGTCCAAACTTGCAGCCTGTTGGGACTTTGTGTATGATCTGTCCCCAAATCAGAAGAATGGCCTGGTCTTAGGGTGGGAGAGCAAGAACAGAGATGGCAGTGATGATAGAAGGACAAGTGGCAATGGCATACCTCTGGGTGACAAAGGATTGGGAAAATTCAGAATTCAGAAAGCTACCCTCACATCTATGCTCACCAGTGCTGCCACTGCTGTCTGCCCAGGGAGTTTTGAAGCTGCTGCTTTAGGAACCCAGGCGAGCTGAAGCCCTATCTGACCAGGGTCCTTACCTTGCCTCCCCTCTTCACACAAGGCTTTTAAAAAATTAATTTGAGAAATAACAGCTAGCCATCACTATAATTTGCTTTGTGCTATGTGACCCATGCTGCTGACAGAGGTTGTCAGCTATGGCCCTGGTGGTGTTCCTGTCAAATTATGTCTCCTGGTTCTTTGTCTCCCCCTTGTTGTGTGCATCACAGAGACAGTGACATTTTAAACTAGGCCTCTAGGTGGATGTAAGTGTGGAAGAAAAAGCTGACCATCACCGGATATCCAAGAGTCCCGATATCTTTGAGGGGTGCTTTTAGTGTCCAGTCTCTTCCAGACATTCTGTGCTCACTTCTTAGCCCCTTGTGTCTGGAGCTGTCTTCCCGAATGGACTGTCAATACTTTAAGGTGTACAGAAATCACGTCTTGGAGCCATGAAAGGGAGGTATATGAGGCCTTTTAAAAAACTGATTCAGCTAACTTTGTAATATGCTTCTTGTGATGTTACTTAGAGGTACATTTGAGTTTTCAACTCATTTTTCAAGTTAGTCGGCATCAGTAGGGAATCCTGTCCTCTGGAGGTAAGCCTCAACCATTAATCTCCCCAAGTTCCCTTCTCTGCCATGGGGGTGGCATCTACATGAGGACCCTGCAGGTGCCTGAGTTAGAGTGGACTAGATATAATGTAGCCCCTTAGAGGAGGACTTCATTCAAGACCATCTTGAAATAGTGGGGCTGAACTTCATATGCAAAGAAAACAACAGCTGTTGTTGAAAGCATGTTCCTGAAACAGAGAGACATGGACAGCATCCCCAGAACTCCCCAAACGTTGTCCACTCATCTCTGCTGGTCCTGCTCTGCTGCCTCTGCTTTTACACAACAGCAGAAAGAGTCCTGCATTTCAAGATCATGAGTGCAGCTTGATGGCTTTCACTTTTTACTTAGTTATTTTCTGAAACAACCAGTGGAATGAGGCCTTTAGTTGAAAATAGAATTTTCTAAGCACAGCTGAGGTTTCACAGAGAAGTCAGCTGTGGGCCAGGTTCATCAGCTAGTATGTTCTAACCTGTGTGGTAAAAGATGTCCTTTTATTTTTTAAAGAACAATAAAATCAAGAGAAACTTGGGGAAAAATACTGAAAGATATA
>PVLA01019055.1:0-13102 GCA_004027455.1 Hydrochoerus hydrochaeris
CCCTGTAAGTGGCTGGGGATGACTTAAAGTTCCAATCTAGAATGAGGGGGCAGGGCAAGTTTCATTGCCTTGGCCTTGCTCTCCAGGGAGCTGTGTGAAGTCATCATAGAAGGAGGGCCCTCAGAGTCAGTCATCAAGGATGAAAACACTGGGTCATCACTGACTAAGCACTTCCTGTTTCAGCAGTGATTATAAAGTTATTTTTCCATATTAAACTACCTGATATTTTAAAACGACATTAATCTATAGGGTGAGAAAGCAAAATGCAAGTAGTTAAATATGTGTGTGCACAGAACAAGAGCAGAGGCAAAAAAGAGTTGGAGTAAAGTTTGAATCCTTTGTGGCTGTCACGCTTCCAGGAGAGGCAGTGTGGCTTCTCGCCCTCATCACCCAACATAGCCAGCTTCTGCAACCAAAAGCTCATCCTCCACAAATAGGGTTGGCTTTTCAGTCAAATACCTGTTGTTCTCATGGACTCTCCTCTGCTTTTTGAGAACCAGTTACACAGTGCATAGGGCAGCACACCATGGAAACCCCAGCACTCTGGGAGGGTGAAGCTGTTTCTTCTTCACAAAGCAGCATTCTTATTGTACAACACGCAAATTCTAGAGATAAAACTGTGGTGGGCACTAAGCTAATGTTACATTCTGGAAAAGTTTCACAAAGTTCACTCTCACATGGCCCACAGAACACATGTGACCAAGCTGAGTGACAAAGTGAGAAAGGACTATCTAGAAGGCAAAGTGGCCTCCAGTCTCAGCAGCGAGAAGTCTCACCCGCTCCCCTTCAAAACAGACGCTCTCATCTTCAGGAGACCTGAGTATTGAGGAGAATCTTGTCTCAGAATTATTTGTGCCTTTACAACCTTCAGGAGAAAGCACCCCTGTAGAAAACTCTGCTATAAGAGATGGTTTTCAAGGAGTGAATTTTGCAGTAAACATTAGTGTACCAGAAAAATCTACCTCTGAAAAACAACTGCGAAGAATGCTTCGGCCACAGACTCTGTGGCGACTCTATCGGATACCACACCAGTTGTGAGGCAGACCTGGGAGGCACAATGGCAACACCCCAACATGGGCACTGAGTCATCCTCCAAGAACTTCACCTCCACACTGCTGTTGGGCCCAGATGCTTTCCTAAACCAGTAGCTTTGGTCCACCATCCCCAACAATGACATTAGAAGGCTTATTTCTCAGTTCATCTGAAGCTTAAAAATGGACTGCTCTGAGGCCTGTGCCAAGCTCATCTCCAAGATGGGCCTCCTGATGAAGCTGCTCAATGGGCAGCAAAATGTTCAGCTGTCCAAGACCCAATGGGATGCAGAGGATTAGAAATTTGAGAATGACACCAATGAATGACACCAATGCAGAGCAGAGGAGAGTGATGAGAAGGACCAGAAGTCAAGAGAGGTGAGGATGACTACCCAGCATGAGGGGCCACTGTGAGCTGCCCAAGAAGGGCCTCCTAGTCTGTATTTTGACTTGGTCACATAACTTTAGCCAGGATGGCAGTGTCCACCCTGCTCCTTGAGAGAAGAAAGGTGCCCCAACACATGAGATAAAATAAAGGAGGGAAGGACATGCACTATGATAAGATTTGTAATACATCCTCTTTGCTGTGTTTTTAAGAATCCAAAAGCTACTCAAAAGAAGTGGATTTGAATAGTCAACTTTCATCCTTCTTAGGAGTGAATAGTCAGACAATTATGACTGTAACCTGTCAGAGTGAAAAGATCCAGATCTCAGACTCCTTTGGTGTAAGTTCCGAGCTGAGACTGAAAGCTAACTGCGCACTTTGGCAGGAGTTCCTTTATAATGAGGTGGAGCCACACATTGTGTTTCTCAGGTTGCTATGGTAAAAGGCAGTTTGCAGGTGCTTGGAGATGGAACCCACTTTGGGCAAAATGCCTTTTCAGTTCTTGTGAGTTTCCTGCAGAAGACTTCAAGGGGGATGCATAACTCACTGTTCTGAATGAACCTGTAGTAGGGATGGAGGCCTGCTCTCTCCTAGAACCTGGATTTCCTTCTTCGTCATAGAAAGAATGCATACAAGGCAATGTAGACTTACACAGTTCACAGTGTTGCTGGCACATCTTTACCAACCTTGGCATAAGTGTAGCCCAAAGAATGATACATATCTGTGCACCGAGAACTGTGTGCTTGTGAGAATGGAGAGGCAGAGGTTTCATTTCTCCAGTGTTTTTCCTGGGAAATGCATTTTGTGTACATAGGCCTAAGTACGCTTTAGGGAAAGAAACAAGTCGCAGTGTGTTTCCATACTCAGAGCTCCGGTGGAGAAGAGGAACTCCATGTACACAATGCTTCCATTCTCAGGCAGAAGCAAGGAGTATACCATAAGTGCTGCTTCAGAATTGTCTTAGAAGTGAATGGTAGGATACTTATTATTGTACCCTGTCAGAGTGTAAAGCCCCAGAGGTTGAATACCTTCAGTGTAAGTTTAAAGCAGAGACTGAATGCTAACTGAGCACTTTGGCAGGAGTTCCTCTGTAAAGGCCCCAGAGGCACATATTTTGTTTCTCAGGTTGCTATGGTGAAAGGCCATTTGCACATGCTGGGTGATGGAACCCACTCTGGGCAAAATGTCTTTTCAGTTCCTGTAACTATCCCAAAGAAGACTTCAAAGAGAAGCATAACTTACTGTGTTGAAAGAGCCTGCAGTAGGAACGGAGGCCTGCTCTCTTCTACAAACTGAGTTTCCTCATTCTCCACAGAAAGAATGAATGGAATCCAATGTAGCACTGCCCAGTTCACAGTGGGTGCTGGAACAACTTGCTCAACTTTGGAATAAGAGTAGCTCAGAGAACTAAACATACTTGTGACCTGAGAACTGTTTGCTTGTAGAGCAAATGGAGAGGCAGAGGTTTCATTACTCCCAGACTTTCCCTGAGAAGTACAATTTGCATCCAGAGCCTAAAGGCCCCTTTGGCAGTGAAACAAGCTGCAGTGTGTTTCCATACTCGGAACTATCATGGAGAAGTGGAATTCCACATCCACAATGCTTCTCTTCTAGGGGCAGAGGCATGGAGTCTACCATACGTGCTGCTTCAGATCGCTCTTAGGAGCGAATGGCAAGACACTTACGAGTGTAAACTGTCATAGTGTGAAGCCCCAGAGATTGGACTCCTTTGGTATAAGTTCATTGCCAAGACTGAAAGATAACTGAGCAATTTGGGAAGTGTTCCTCTGTAAAATCCTAGGAAGCAAACTTTGTGTTTCTCAGGTTATTATGATGAAAGGCAGTTTGCACATGCTGGGGGATGGAGCCCGCTCTGGGTGAAATATGTTTTCAGATGCTGTGACTTTCCCACAGACGACTTCAACGAGAAGTGTAATTCACTATGTGAAAGAGCCTGCAGTTGAAATGGAGGCCTGCTCTCTCCTAGAACCTGGGTTTCCTAAATCCACAGTGAAAGAATGAATGGAAGCCAAGGTAGCATTGCCCAGTTCCTAGTGGCTACTCAACACTTTGCTCATCTTTGGCTTAAGAGTAGCTCATTAAAGTAAACACATCTGTGCAGTGAGAATTGTGTGCTTGTGCAGTGAATGGAGAGGCAGAGCTTTCATGTCTCCCAGGTATTTCCGAGGGAAATGCAGGCTGACTGTAGAGGCCTAAGGCTGCCTTTGGCAATGAGACAAGTTGCAGTGTGTTTCCACACACAGCAGTACCATGGAGAACAGAAACTCCATGTTCACAATGCTTCTCTTCTAGGGGAAGAGGCATGCAGTCTACCATAAGTACTGATTCAGATTGCCCTTAGGAATGAATAGCAGGACACTTATGAGTGTAAACTGTCAGAGTGTAAAGCCCCACAGCTTGGACTCTGTTGGTATAAGTTCAGTGCAGAGACTGAAAGCTCACTGAGCACTTTAGAAGGAGCTGCTCTGTAAATGCCGTGGAGGCTCATGTTATGTTTTTTAGGTTGCTACTGTAAAAGGCAGTTTACTCATGCTTGGGGAGGGAACCTGCCTTGGGTGAAATGCCTTTTCATTTCTTGTTATTTTCCTGTAGCAGACTTCAAAGCAAGTGCAACTCACTGGGCTGAAAAACACTGCAGCAGAAATGGAGGCCTGCTCTCTCCTAGAATCTGGGTTTCCTCATTCCCCATAGAAAGAATGAATGGAAGCCATTGCCCAGTTCATGGTGTGTGCTAGAACACATTCCTGATCTTTGGCAAAAGAGGAGCCCAGAGAACTGAACATATCTGTGCACTGAGACCTGTGTGCTTGTGGAGCAAATGGAGAGCCCAAGGTTTCATTTCTTCCAGCTTTTCCCCTAGGAAATGCCATTTGCATCTAGAGGTCTAAGGCAGCCTTTGGCAATGAGACAAGTTGCAGTGTGTTTCCACACTCAGAACTCCCGTGGAGAAGTGAAACTTCATGTACACAATGCCTCTCTTCCAGGGGCAGAGGTGTGGAGTGTACTATAAGTGCTGCTTCAGATTGCCCGTAGGAGTGAATGGCAAGACACTTACAAGTGTAAACTTTAGAGTGTGAAGCCCCAGAGCTTGGACTCCTTTGGTATAAGTTCAGTGCAGAGACTGAACACTAACTGGGTACTTTAGCAGGAGCTCCTCTGAAAAGGCCCGTGAGTCACACATAAAAGGCCTGCATTTTTTAGCGTGCTATTGGGAAAGGCCGCTTGAACATACCGGGGAATCCAACATGCTTTGGGTGAAATGCATTTTCAGTTCTTGTAAATTTCCCACAGAAGACTTCAAAGACAACCATAACTAAAAGGGCCTGCAATAGGAATGGGTCCTGCTCTGTCCTAGAACATGGTTTTCTTCATTCCCCATAGAAAGAATGAAGGAAAGCCATTGCCCAGTTCATAGTGGGTTGTAGAACACCTTCCTCATCTCTGAAGTAAGGGGATTTCAGACAACTAAACATATATGTGCACTGAGACCTGTGTATTGTGGAGTAAATGGAGCAACAGAGGTTTTCATTGCTCCCAGCTTTGTCCCTGGGAATTGCAGTTTGTGGCTAGAGGCCTAAGGTTGCCTTTGGCAATGAGACAAGTTGCAGTGAGTTTTCACACTCACAGTTCCTGTGGGGAAGAGGAAGTCCATTTCCACAATGCTTCTCTTCTAGGGTCACAGGCATACAGTCTACCATAAGTGCTGCTTCAGATTGCCCTTTGGAGTGAATGGCATGACACTTATGAGGGTAAACTGTCAAACTGTAAAGCCACGGAGCTTGGACTCCTTTGGTATAAGTTCAGTGCAGAGACTGAAAGCTAACTGAGCACTTTAGGAGGAGCTGCTGTGTAAAGGCCGCAGAGGCACACATTGTGTTTTTTTCTTTAGTATTATGAAAGGCCGCTTGTACATGCTGGGAGGTGGAACCAGCTTTGGGCAAAATGTCTTTTAAGTTCTTGTGAATTTCCCATGGAAAACTCAAAGAGAAGTGTATCTCAAAGTGCTGAAAGATTTTGCCATAGGAATGGAGGCCTGCTGTCTCCTATACTCTGGGTTTCCCCATTCCCCATAGAAAGAAGGAATGGAAGCCATTGCCAGTTCATAGTGGGTGCTAGAACACCTTTCTCATCTTTGGCAAACGTCGAGCCCATTGAACTATGCATATGTGTGCAATGATACCTGCGTACTACTTGTGGAGAGAATGTAGAGGCCAAGGTTTCCTTTTTCCTAGCTTTTTGCCTGGGAAATGCAGTTTTTGTCTGGAGGCCTAAAGCTGTCTTTGGCAATGACACAAGTTGCAGTATGTTTCCACACTCAGAACTCCCATGGAGAAGTGAAATTCCATGGTCAGTATCCTTCTCTTTTGGGACCAGAGGCATGGAGTCTTGAGTAAGTACTGCTTCAGAGAGGCCTTAGGAGTGAATGTCAAGACACTTATGAGTGAAAACTCTTAGAGCCTAAATGCACAGAGCTTGGACTCCTTTGTTATAAGTACAGTGCAGAGACTGAAAGCTAACTGAGCACTTTAGGAGGAGCACACATTGTGTTTTTTAGGTTGCCATTGTGAAAGTCCTGTTGAACACGCTTGGGGATGGAACCTGCTTTTGGCGAAATGTCTTTTCAGTTTTTGTGAATTTCCCACAGAAGACTTCAAAGAGAAGTGTAACTCACTTTGCTGAAAGGCCTGCAGTAGGAGTGGATGCCTGCTCTCTCCTACAACCTTGATTTCCTCACTCCTCATAGAAAGAAAGAACAGAAGCCAGTACACCCATTGCCCAGTTCATAGTGGGTGCTGGCACATCTTGAACAACTTTGGCATGAGAATGGCTCAGGAAACTGTACATAGCTGTGCACTGAGAACTGTGCTTGTGGAAGGAAGGGAGACACAGGAGTTTCCTTATCCTGCTTTTGTCCTGCGAAAGGCAGTTTGTGCACGGAGGCCTTAGACCTTCTTGTGGAAAGAAACCAGGTGTGTTGTTTTCAGAACTCAGAACCTCCCTGGAGAAGTGGAACTCCATGTCCACAATGATCCTGCTCTAGGTACAGAGGCACAGAGTCTACAATCAGCACTGCTTGAGAATTCCCCATAGGGGGCAAATGCAGGACCAGTACCGCTCTGCTAGTGAAAAGCCCCGCACCTTAGACACCTTCCGTGGAAGCTCAGAGTAGAGACTGCAGTCTTAATGAGTCTGTGTCCGTGAGTTTCTCTGTCAAGACCCTGGAGGCAAACATTGTTTCTCAGGTTGCTGTGCTGAGAGACCGTTTGCATATGTATTGTGATAGAACCCACTTGGGGTGAAATCCGTGCTTCTTCTCAGTTCCCCTATAAGACTTCAAAGGACCAGCTTAATTAATTTTCCTGAAAAAGCCTGCCTTAGGAAGTAGCCTGCTCTCTCCTGGAATCTGGGTTTCTTCCTTCATCGTAAGAATATATGGAAGCCATATACCCATTGCCAGGTTTATAGTGGTTGCTGGCACATCTTGCTCAACTTTGACATAGGAGTGGCTCAGGGAACTAAACATGTCAGACCTTTGGATTCCTACATTGGTCATTCCTTGGAGGCAATCTATTCCTTATGATTTGAGGGTATCTTGAATAAAACAGTTTCTTCAAGCTAAGTCACTTGTTGGAAAGGGGGCTTCATGCTGAACTATCAACAGACAACTCTCCAGCAACTGAGAAATGAATGTCTCACCCATCCTGTAGGAGAGAATGTAGGAGGCATCCATATGTTAAATGCCAGCCCTGATCTAAATATCATCCTTTTGCTATTTCTTACATTAGTGTTTGTTTTTAGGTGATGCATATCAAATTGCCATCAAAGTTTGTGTTTATAATTATTTAATATTTTTATTTTCCCACTAGACTTCACATTCTAGCATTCCAGGGTCAGTTCTAATTAATTTCATCACTATATACCCAATGCCTCATACAGAATCTAACACAGAATATGCATATTCTTTTGATAAAATGAGTAGACTGTGATAAAGCCCTCCCACTTTCGTGTGTGTGTGTGTTTCTCTCCTCAGCTCATTCACTTACTATAAATGTCATAGGCTGGCTGTGTGTTACGCATTGTTACCTAAAGTATAATTGAAATATCAATAAATATTAATTCATTGTAAAAATCTAACTTGTAAACATTGAAAAACCAAGTTACGTTCAAGCCTTAGCTCAGAGTTTGACATCCAAATGACGTTGTGATCTTGAATGAGCTTTTATCACTCTGAACTTCATTCTTATCATCTGCAAGCAGTCAACAGGAGAGCATTTTTCCTGAAGCTCAGCCTCAGGATCCTCAACAGAAACACAGGGCATATCAATTGCCAGAAGGCTGAAAAGAAAAAGTGAGCCACCACCTACTGACACATTTATTTTTAGAGCCACTAACAAAACTTTCACATTCCATGTTATTTAAATGAAGATTTATATAAAAAGTAAAACATTATACATAGTCAAGGCCAATAACACTTACATGACAACTTGATTTATCCTAGTTGTATAGTATGGTTCAGGAAGGTCATTTCATCCATTTCTCTCACTTTACATCTGAGAATACTGAGAACTCAAATGATCAAGCAGTTATTCCTTGGTGATGCATTTATTTAGCTGCAAAAGCTAAGTAGTAGTCTCTTTATTACTAGCCTGGCCCACTAGTAAAAATGCCTGTCTCAATCTCTTGTGGTCTTTATTTCTGTGATTTCACTACCACTTTATGAACCCTGCCTTAACTTGTATCGTTTTTCAACAGAGCAATGATAAACAGAATGAATATTTATACATCTGGAAGATAATTTCATGGATAACCAAACAATCTTCATTCTCTACATTACTAATGATGAAAAAGCAAAGTGTACACTCAGTGTGAGGGTCTCTCGGTGTTTTAGTTAGAAGTTCAGCCTCTCATCATCCTTTTGCTTCATTTTTGCTTTAAGTAAACTTTTCATTAAAGCACATGTAAATTTTATTTCAAATGTAACCCTTAATTACAGTTTCTAAAGAAAAAAGTCTTGTGAGAATTCCAGATAAGCTTAATTTTATGATTCCTGCATGAGGAAAATATAGAATCTTAAAATATATTTTAACATATTTTAAAATGTGTAATATGAAAGTGTCTTAGAATTACTATGACTGACATAACTGAAAAGAAAAATGAGTTGCTGTAGACTTCATAAGAAAGAGGATCAAAAAAGATTAATTCATAGTATTAATGCATTCCTCATTTGAGCTACCGTTCCTGAACTCACCTAATTGAAAAGTTGAGTTCAAGTCCCCGCTTGATCCAGGTTTGCTTTAATGTGAGAATCAAATTTACTGTTAATAAAGTGTGGAAATAACCCTATAAGAGTCTGAGGAAAGTAACAGGGAACCTGTTGGGTGGTTTCACTGACTTCAAGATACAGAAAGATAATTCAAACACAGAGGACACAGAATCAGCTGTGCCACTGGGTTCAAGGAGGTAAGGGTGCTTCAAACAAGAAGTTGAAACACAACTGTAAGTCAGCTCGTGAATGTGTAAACACTTGTTTTCTACTGTTAAGCTTCCGTAAAGTGTTTTGAATTGTCAGCTGAAATTTTGTATGTATCTATTCACATCTTAATTTTTTTATTTTAAGAAAATCTGTACAACTCGTGCAAAATGAGTGCTGAGCACAAGTTAATGTATTATAGACACAGGCATATGCAGAAACGATGCGTACTTTTTACTCTTTATCTTATTTCACATGGGTTTCAGAGAAAGAAAATCAGTATCTCCTGAGAATCAGCCATGCTGGGACTCGAGGGACCAACCAAGAAATCAACTGGCCAGACTTTGTGGCTAACGATGGCAGATCAGCAAGCAGCAAAATACAGAGCCTCCCTGAGAGAAACAACTCAGATGCCGGGATAAAAACATCCTGAAGAGGACCAGACAAAGGGAGATGGAGCCTCTCAATTCAGGAAGAAACTAAAGGGAAAAGAGCTGGTCAAACGAGCGATCATGGGGCTACTATCAGTGCTCTCACTGGAGCCACCCAAACTCACAGTTGGGTTGTGGGGTTCCCTTCAGCACTTTTGCTGGAGCCGCCCAAACTTGTGGTCGGGTCGAGGCGTTCTCGCCACTGGAGCCATGGTTGCGCTGAAGTCGGGGATCGGTGAACCCAATGGAGAAAGGAGCCTTCGTGGAGACCTGCAGTAACCAGAGGTGCGTGCTCAGAATAAGACCCTCCCATGGGAAAGGGGCGACCAACTGGACGACATGTTGGAATTGGGCAGCAGGAGCCTAAACAAGGAATGGCAGTGACTTCAGTTAGTTGCTCCCTACCCAGAACAGATTGGTGGGATCTGCTTGGCCTGGTTCATGCCCCTGGCTGGGACTCAGTATGTCATCCTGAACTGATTCCATGTGCGCAGCACATACTCACGTGGAGAAGGCTCCCACTGGTTGACTGGCTCAGAAGGGAGGGGCCAGCATACGAGGCCCCTGCCTGCACCCCAATGACCAACAGCAAACTGGAGACGGCAGTAAAGGAAAGGTGCTAGGACCTGCACTATACATCTGTATGGAAGAAAACAAAAACATGACAAGAGGAAGAAATAAGAAAAAAAAAAAATCAACCCATCCCCCAACCCTGCAAATATTGATCCAGGAGAGGTAAATACAAAAGAAATTGAGGGCAGCAAACATACAATATCAGACAAGGCATCAGCAGACATAAAAAGATATCTTTGTGACATCATTGACAAGCTCAAAACTGAAATATTAATTCAAGTAAAGCAAGATATAAAAAGATTAATAAAAGAATTGCTAAACACCTCCCAAGAAGCTTTTAATATTCTGTTTTTATATTGAATTTCTGCTATCTTCATTATTAGATGGCCTTGATACACTAACAAAAAGAAACACAGGCAGAGTAGATCAGGAGGTAGGGCCCATAGAGATGCTCTGAATAGGAAATATAATCAACCTGAGAGAGGGTTTATGGACCAAAAATCAAATATGAGAAAGCAATGCTCTATGTGACAGGGGACCAGAGAGAAATAGGGGCAACTCGACCACCACTTGCAGATAGGTTGGAAAGACATGATACTTTTGTGCAGTAGAGAAATACTCAGCTATAACAAAGGAAAACCTTGAGGCTTTTGCAGGTAAAGGAACACAACTTGAGATCAAGTCCAGGAGTGAAAAGGTTCAGAATCACCTAGATAAATAACAGGTTGCCCCCCCAACCTAAAAATTGAGGGAGTTGGTGGGACCCAAAATGTGCAGCACCTTGTGGGAGTGAAAGGGGAGGAATAGTCTAAAAAAGGAAGGCAGAGGATATTGTTAATAGTGCATCAGGATTTAAAACCCACAATACTCACACCGCTCTGTTTAGATGGATTATATTCTGTTCCAGTTTGTCTACTTGCACTAGACTTGAGGGCACAGACAGTTATCCTGAAAATAGCAGGATAGAGTACAGTAATCATCCTTAATTGCCTCTTAACTTAATCTGAAGCCCTATAACTTACACTGTCTTATCATGACTGATCTTATTTGAATCTGGTTTGTTAGATTACTATTTTGTATTGATGGATTTTATTCAAATCTGTTATGATTGATAGTATCAAGTCTGAGAGTATAGGCAACTACACTGAAGATGACAAGATTCACTAGGATACCCACTCTGGTTTGATTATTACCTGCTTTTGAAGTCTTACACTGTCTACAGTGTTTCATTTTTATTAATATTGTTATGTATTGCTATATTCAATTATACTATGCCTGATGATAAAGAGAATTCTATTGAAGGTAACAAGAGACATCACAGTAACCATTGTAGATCACCTTGTACTGTGGTTTTATATGACTTTTTGTTTCATGGTTTTTTTGGGGGTTTTTTTGTACTGGGGATCGAACTCACAACCATGTGCTTGCTAGTGCTTATGTCACTGAGCTAAATTCCCGGCCCTCATTTCATGTTTTTCTAGGAATTTGTTTGTTTTTCTGTCTAATACAGAAAGGAGAGAAATACATGTAGAGATTAATGCATGTGTAGAACTTATAAACAGTTTATGAGAACTGATTATATAACACATGATGAAATGATCAAGTGCTTTGAAGAAAAAGAGATACTACAGCACCCAGTGCTGATTCCGTAGTGTCATGATGTGAAATCCAGCAATACAGTTATTCTTTTTCAGAGTGATTTTAGCCTGTTTTGTTTTGTTTGATTTCAACACACATGAAGGTGTGGGCAGCTGTTTTGAAGAGAATGAGAGACACTGTGACAGCCATTGCTGACGTTCCTGTTGTCTGGTATTGACCTAAAACGCCTTCCTCATCCTGTCTGGATCAGTTTTATGCTATGCTGTTTTGTATGAATTCTCTGGATGTGAAGGTATGGACAACTACTTGGAAGAAAACAAGAGACAATATGATAGATAGTGAAGACCTCTGGTTGTCTTGCTTTGAAATTTATGTCTCTTACATTACTTTCTTATGTTCTGTTTTGTTGTGTTTAATTTTACCCTCTTTAAAATAAATAAATAAAAGGTATCCAGAGAGTTAAATTCAGGGACAGGGAGTAGATGCTCTGTGGGGAACCACCTGGACAATCCTCCTTGAAAGAAGAGCCGTTACCTCCACTGTGGATAAACCCGCCCTGTCCCCATGTATTGGTAAGTGCAGAGCTGGCCGGGTTATGTCTTTGTCCCTTCAACTGGCTCCACGCAGTGTAAACAAGGCTAGTTGAGGTGCCGATGTGTCATCTTTGAAGCAGGTGACAGTTGCTGCTTCCCCAGCAGTGACTGCTGCAGAGCGTGGCTGAGCAGGGCGGGATGAAGAGCGGTGGTCCACACTGGTCCGTGTCCCACACTGTCACTGTCGGCTGGGAGGAGCCCGGAGATAAAAGGCAATGACTTTCCAGGGCAGAAACACTGTACATCAGGGCCGAAGCCCTGACCCCGGCACACCAGACACTCCATCAGTGTGCCGTGCAGGTTACTCTGCACAGCTTTCCCTCTGATACTGCGCAGTGGTCTCAGGCCTCCCGTCTAGCTGGACTCGTGGCCTCTCGCCGTCACGCATCCCAGAGCCGTTCCTCTCAGGAGGATTAATACAACCCGGGCTGAGCCCTGGGTCTGGGCCTTTGCTCCAGTGAACATGCACCCTGGCTGGATTTAGGATCCTTTGGTTTCTCATAACTACACTTGGGTCTTCGTGCTGTTATTCTTGCCTTGGGTGGCAGTAGAAGTGGTAGATAGGAGTTAACTCCCTGGAATTCCAATAGCCTTCTGCGGGGACTATGACTTTGAACTTCCTGGATCATGACGAGGACCAGGAAGGGCTCTCTGTAATGGTGGTTGTCAGGAAGAAACCGAGAGGAGGAGGCAAATTGGTGTCTCCTATGGATACTGCATCAGTCTGGGTGGATGAACATTCTAGAGGTGGGTGGTAATGACGGCTGCCCACACACGAATGCATCTAGTGCCACTGATCTGTCACATAAAAAGAGTGAAGATGGTAAATGTTATGCATATCTTACCACAATGGAACAAAAACATGAATTTTAAAAATTAGCTGCGTCATACAAAACAGGGTGGAAAGGAATATGAATCTTCGGACATTGCAATGGGATGAAGGTGGAGTCTATTATAGTTTATTTCCATCTTTCCCAAGTTCCGTCTGCTGGCAGGAT
>PVLA01019056.1:0-13096 GCA_004027455.1 Hydrochoerus hydrochaeris
CTGTGAGGTAGGTTGGAAGGCGGCAGCGATCGTCGTGCCCACTTCACAGACAAGACCAGGACACAGAGGCGGCACACGGGCAGCGGCAGACAGCGGCGGGCGGGCGGGGGCCGGGCGACCAGGCTCCCAGTTCCTAGCTCCCTCACCCGCGGGCCGAGCCCTGTGACGCAGTCACTCCGACACCAGGTGACACCGAGGCTTTGAGAAGTGAAAGAATCAGGAGAACGAAAACCAGAGTGGCGCAGAGGGAAGGACGGATGGATGCTCACTTCCGGGCGGCGCAGCGCGGTGCGGTGGCCCGGGTGGCCTGGCCCCGCTACCCACCAGTCCACAGTCCCTCCGTGCGGCTCCCCAGCATCACGACAGTGTACACAGGACAAGCGGCGGCGGTGGGCGGGCGGACAGGCGGGGGTGGCCTCTTCCGGTGCCCTCCGCCCCGGGCGCTCCGGTGGCGGTGGTCGCGGCGGGGCCCGGCGCTGGGGACCTCGGCCGGTGATGGTGGCAGTGGCGGCGGCGGCATCAAGGGCACACCCCGCAGGGGAAGGGGTTTCCGGCGCTCCCCACTAAGGCAGGGTGAACGGTGGCCGGGGGTTGGAAGGAGAAAGGAGGAGGAGGAGGGTGGCAGTTCCCACTTGCCTGCTGCTGTCCCTGCTGGGCGGGTGGCGGCTGCGGGCCGCCAGGGCCAGGGGTCTGTCCGTAGTAGGCGGCCTGCTGCCGGTAGTACTCGGCCCAGGCGGCACTGTAGTCGGGCTGGGAGCCGGGGGGCGCTCCTGGGCCCCCTCCGGTGGCCACTTGCGCTGTGGGGGGGCAGCGGGTGAGCGGCGTGGGGGCCTGGGCCTGCCCGCCCCGCCACGCGGCCACGCACTCACCTTGCTTCTTGTAGTACTCCTCCCAGGCCTTGGTGTAGTCCTGCTGCGGGGGCGCGCCCGGCTGCTGCGGCTGCTGGCCTGCAGGGGGGAGGGGTGGTGGTCAGTGGCCAGCGGTCAGTGGCCACCCGCCCCAATCCCACCTGCCTGGCCCCGGCTCACCGATCTTCTTGTAGTACTCCTCCCAGGCCTTGGTGTAGTCCGACTGGCCGGCGGGTGGCGGCTGCGGGGGCTCCCCCTGGGCGGGTGGCGCTGCAGGGGCGGGGGCCGGGCCCGGCACCGGGCCTGGGGGCTGCTGGTAGTAGTGGGAGTAGTAGGCGGCCCAGGCGGCATTGGGGTCTGCGGCGGCGGCAGCAGCCTTGTCTGCAGGAAAGTGGGGTGTCCGGGAGGGAGGAAGGGACCCCATGGGGCCCCGGGCCGTTGCTGCGCCCCAGGCCACAGGCCACTTACTTGGGTCATGAGGAGCGGGTGGCTGCCACTGGGGATAGGTATTACCCCAGCCCTGAGGCGGGTACTGGTGAGGAGGGGGGCCGCCGGCACTGTGGACAGAGAGGGGACACAGAGGGGACGTGTGAGGGGGTGTGGCAACCAAAGCAGAGCCACCTGCAGGGCAATGGCAGGGCCCAGAAGCCCAGACCCCCAAACTCCAGAGGGTGGCCCAACTGCTGACTGAAAGACTAGGACGCATTGGATGCAGTGACAGCTGGGTGAGACTGTGGCTCCTGAGGGCGCCATCAGGCAGCCCAGGGCAGGGACCTCCCAGGTTGCATAAAGCCCGCTGCTTGCAGTGCCACCACCGTGACAGGACCAACTGGCAGGACCTGGAAGGGGCCTCGGTCCCTCTTCTGACCAGCACAGTGACCCTGGCCCAATTCCCGGGAGGTGGAGGGGAATACTCACTGGGGGGGAGCCCCTGGAGGCCCCTGATTGAAAGGGCCAGGGTTGAAGGGCCCCATGGGACCAGCAGGGCCTGGTCCCCCAGGTCCTGGTCCGACGGGGCACAGCGGACCCTGCAGGAGAGGGGAGGAGGATGTGGTCAGGGGGGAAGGAGCTGAGGCGACGTTAGGCTTGCGGAGCCCCCCACGGCCCACCTCGATCTTCTCCTCAATGAGCTGCTTGGCGTGGTCAATCTGCTGGGGTGAGCCCCGGATGATGAAGAGCTTGAAGTTGGGGTCCCCGTTGGGAGGCAGCTGCCGGGAGATCTCCACAAAGGCTCCCGTCTGCTGGTTTATGGCTTTCACGTTCTCACCCCCTGTGGACAGGTGGTGGTGAGGGGTGATGGGCACAGGGCACCTCCTGGGCACCGAGATGGGGCAGGACTCACCTCTGCCGATGACCAGCCCGCACTTGTGGGTGGGGATGGAGAAGGTCATCTCCCCGCCAGGGGGACCCCAGCTGCCTTGGCCCCGGCCCCGGCCCCGGCCTCCTGGGGGCATGCCGGGCCCTCCCGGGGGGCCTGGGGGACCACTCTGCAGAAGGGACGGGGAGGAAGCAGTCAGGAAACGGCCCGGCCCAGACTCTGTGGCTGGCAGGGGCCCCCAGGCTGCCTACCCGCAGGCTCTGCAGCAGGTCATTGATGATCCGGGCTGCGTGCTCACATCTGTCCGGGGGACCCATGATGTGCGCGATCTTCTCGGGTCCCGTGCCATCATCTGAGGCGCCAGGGAGCAGAAAGAACTATGTCAGAGACAGACACAACCCCACATCCTGTGACGTCTGCCACCCCACCCCGGCCCCGCCAGCTGCCTGCAGGTCCAGAGCCAGGCACTGATCCCAGGGCCGGCCCAAATGGGGGAGCTGCTCCTGTCTCAGCACCCCCAGCGCCAACCAAGCACTATTCCAGAGCAGACTTCTGAGAAGCCGTGTGGGCATATGTGCGCCTCCGCCCTCAGCACGGGGGCTGGCGAGGGCCCAGGTTGGCACGGCAGTGTGACCCAGTCCAGCAGGGGCTGCCCTACGGTGCTGGGCTGTTTAGTGGGGACAGCAGGACATTCCCTGTGGACTTGGAAAGACCCACATGGCCACGTCACATGTGGCTGCCCCAGAAGGCAGAGACCAGGTAGGCGCTGTGTGTGGGGGGGGGGGGACCGGGAGAAGGGCCCAGAGGCTCCTGTCTGCTCACCAATCCTCACTGCCTCCCACGAAGGGCTGCGGGCAGGTGGGTGGGCCCTGAGCTGTGACCGTGCGCTGCCAGGAGCCCGCTGCCCACCCACACAGCTGACCGATGCCCCAGGCTCAGCCTGACCTTGCTTGAACTGAATTCGCACCCCGGCGTCATTCTGGATCTTCTTGATCATTTCACCGCTCCTGCCGATGACCACTCCAACAGAATGCCTGGGCACGGGGACCTGAGGAGGATGGGGGAGACAGGCTCCATCGGCTTCTCTCCCCAGGGGCCCTGAGAGGGGAGGCCGACGCCTACCTCCCGCCCCTCCCTCCTCTACCACTGAGGACCAGGACTCACATCGATGCCCCCGCCAATCCGGGACCCGTACTCGTTCCGGTCGCCAAAACCACCCTGGTCACGTTCCCGGAGGATGTCCATCACCATCTCGCAAGCTTGCTGAAAGATGTGGGCATGGTGGGCACAGGTTCAACCCCTTGGGAGCCCACAGCAACCCACAGCACTCCATCTCTGCTCCCGACGGCAGCCTCCCCACCTCCCTCACCACCCGAGCCCGTTCCCCAGGCGCTCACCTGCACTTTGTAAGGGTCCCCGATGATCCGCAGGGGCTTGTCCACATTTGTGTTCTGGGATCCATCCTGAATTAAGATCATCTTCACCCCGGCGCGCTCCTTGACAACCAAGGGGAATTGTTAGTGCTGGCTCTCTCGGGCTCTGGGGCCCAGGACAGGAGCAGCGCGGCCCCGTCTCTGCCCACACTCACCTGCAGCTGCTTGATCGTCTCCCCGCCTTTGCCAATGACCAGGCCGGCCTTGCCCGCGGGGATCATGATCTCCTGCACAGTGCCGTTCTGGCCCCCGTTGGCATTGTCGTGGAACTGGCCCGGGGGCCCCCCGCGACCCCGTGATACAATGTCGTCCAGCATCATCTTTGCTTTCCTGGGGAGAACAGAGCACAGCTGTAGAGGGACAGTATGGTCCAGTGCCCCACCCAGCACAAAGGGGAGGTGACACCCCAGATGCCAGGGGGGAGTGCCAGGCACTGGGGCCGGGGCTTTCCCAGATGCGGGAACCAACCCGCCAACCTCTCTGGAGCGGGGAGCAGCTGTGGGAAGGCGCGAATGCTGCTCGGCCCCCTTCTCAGCAGGGCCCACCGGGGACTTACTGCACGGATTCGGGGGCTCCTGTCAGGGACACACTGCGCTCAGGCAGGCCACCGCTGTCTAGAGAGAAGAGAGGCAGGGTCAGCGCCTGCCCTGGTTCAGGCCAGAACCCAGTCACACATCACCACCCCCAGTCTGACAACTCAATCTAACTCCCTGCCCCTCAAAGCTTGAGGCCAGACCTCGGCCAAGAAACTCCCAGTCCAGCCAGGTGTCAGGATGCATACCTACCATCCCTGGCCCTGGGGAAGCCTAGGCAGGATTGCTGGTGTGAGTTCAAGGCCAGCCCGGGCTACACAATGACCTCTAGGGCAGCCTGAACTATACAACGAGACTGTCTCAAAAAACCAAAAACGGGGGTGCTGGGGATTTAGCTCAGCGACATAAGCACCTGCCTTGCAAGCATGCGGTCATGAATTTGATCCCCAGTACTGATAAAACAAACAAACAAACAAACACCAAGAACTGATTGGTGGATGAAAAAGACGTGGGGTTTTTACTTAACACAGTACTACACTGCTTGAGGGTTTCCAGCTAAACGGGTGCACCTTGAGACCATACTCCTCAATGAGATACACAGAACACATTTAAACACTGCGTTGTCTGTGACGTGAAAACCGAAGCGTACGTAAGGACCGAAGTGTGTAACACACTGGGAAATGGGAAAGAGATGGGGAGATGGAAAGAAGGGACAGGAAAAAAGAGGGGAAATGCAAACAAAGTTTTTGTAGATGAAGACAGGAAGAGGGGCTGAAGAGGGGGGGGGGGAAGAGGCAAGATGTGTCTCAGATACAAATTCCCTACAAAGAATGTTGTTTCTAAAATGCAACAATAAAGTAACCTCCCCCCAAGAGCAAATCAAACAAACCAGAAACACCAAAAACCTTCCCATCCATCATGGGAGGAAGGGGGGGAAGCAGGGTCTAGGTCTGAACCCTACGCCATGCCCACTCTGATGCCTCAGAAAGGAGCCGGCGGCCTAGGGATGCAAGGCCCCTCCGAGGAGGAGGAGGAGGGGGAGGAAGGGCGGGCAGACGTGTCTGTCTATAAGCTCACAGTCCGGCCTGGCCTGAGCTGGACCCACCTCACACCTGACGTCACCCATTTCTTGTTCCCGGGGTTTCAGCAACAGCTTCCGAGACCCCTTGGTGGACACTGCCTGGAAGGAGCAGGTCCGCCCCACCAACCCCACTCACAGCTGCCCCTTGTGATGCTGCACTGCGCCTGGTACCCGGTCGGCACCCACCCAATAAAAGAGCCAATCGGACTTCCATGGAGTGCCAGGAAAATGAAGGCCTTAAAGAAAATCACCAAAGTTGGAAGCCCTAGCCCCAGCCCCAGCCCGGCAGCAAGCGGGCTCTCTGCTGCTTACCTGGGGAGATCTGTACTTTACAACCCGAGTCCTGCTGGATTTTATTAATCTGTTCACCACCTCTACCAATGACTGGACAGAGATAAAAGGAGAAAAGCAGAGATTAGCTGAGGGAGACCAGAGCACAGCAGGCGGGGTTGGGGGTCTTGGGGTAGCCCCTCTGAGGGATGGGGGGGCCCGCAAGTCATCCCAGAGCCCCCCGGACAGTACTTCCACCCCTCACCAGGGAGCCCACACTCACTTAGGCCAACCATGCCATCCGGGACCCTGTACTCCTCTGTCATGGAAGTCCTGTAGAGACACGGAGAGTCAGCCTCCCAGGGGAGGAGGACAGGAAGGAGCCTGAGAGGGTCTTGGGGAGCAAATGCCCTGCTGGAAACCACAGCCCTGCCCCTCCAGGCCGCAGCCCTGCTCCCCCAGCTGGGGACCAAGTCTCCAAGGCCTCGCAGCCTGGCGAGAGTGGAAGCCTAGTGCCCCTGTCGGGCTGTCCGAAAGCCCTTGGGCTCAGTGACAGCAAGAGCCTGGGAGTTTTTACGGCGAGCTCAGTGAGAAGCTGGTTACAGATACTGCTCACTTCGTTTTGCAGTAAGTCATTTTTAAAATTGTATTTTATGAAACTACCAGTCTGCTGGAAAAAGAAAAGCCGTGGCCCTTTCCAAAGGGCCAGGTCGGGTGCTCCCACGTGAAGGCAGCACAGAGAGCAGGCTCTGACTGCGTGCGGAGGTGGGACTCGGCCTGGGCACCCCAGCCTCGGGGAGGGGGCGACGGGGCAGCAAGGCCCACCCCGAGCCGTCCGTCCCTACACCTTGGACTGGGTGGCAGCAGAGGGGAGGGGCTCTCCACCCGCCTTCTGTGGCTGTGGGAGAAGATGGCAAGAAAGGGACACACAGCGGAGGGGCGCCACGTCACAACTCACCGTGGGGGAGGATGGATGGGTCCGAGCTGAGACCCGATTGCTGTGGAGAGAAATCCAAAGGAAGGTCGGCAGGGTCCCTCTTTGGGGACCTGTCCACACGGGGCAACGGCTACTTATCAAAGGGTCCTGCGCTGGCTCCCTCCCGATGGGCGCTGCGGACCCTCCCCACACAAGCCTTACAGGCAGGACTGTCACACACGTTGGCTTCAGCCCCAGACCCAGCCGCAGGGTGCTCTGGGGTCCCTAAGCTCACAGGTGCCCTGGACCGTGAACACCGGGGCCCTCTACAGAGCAGTGGGGCTGTCTGCTCAGTGCTTCCTGCTCTGGGATCCCCACAGGCCCCGCCCCTGAAGCTGCCCATGGTCCCGTCACCCAGCAGACTTACAGTCTCCCTGGGAAGCCAGCTTCTTGCTCTCTGGCTGATCTGTGGAAGTAAGGGTGTCAGCTCCCACACCCACCCACCCACCCACCCAATACTGGTGCCCCTTCCCTGCTGGTAGCCCAGACACAGAAGCTGGGACACACACACACACACACACTCCCCTCTGCAACCCTGCCACCCAGAGCCTGTTTTAACAAGTGGACAGTGATGGCGGCACTGAGTTCTCCAAGTTTATTTCTGACCAGGCCTGCCTGACGGCCAGGGGGCTTGCGGTCAGAAGCAGAAGGTCACTGGCTGTCCCTTATGTGATTGACTCCCCATGTTCTTGGTCTGGACCAACTCTGCGGCAGGCTCCATGGCTCCCCGGCCTTCCACCAGGGAGGAACAATGTTGGGAACTTACAACTTGGCCCCAGTCACAATCAACCTGCCCTCCTCTCAGTCACCTGACACTCCAGGGTGGCAGCCAGGACAAAACAGAATGAACAAAGCTGGGCTCAGCAAGGTTTTAGGAGACTGCACAGTGGCGCCCACTCTTCGGCTGGTCAAAAGACAGACAGAAGCGCTGCTCCTGCCCTAGCCTGGCCTCCCGAACCAAAGGCTCTCGCTGAGAGTTACCTGCATCTTCCAGCTGTCTCTTTTGGCCCCCAAAACCAAAATCAGGGGTGCTGTTATTCACGGTTGTGGCAGCATCGCCTCCAATTTTGGCTGCGATCTGAAAGTAAGTAGGAAGCACAGAAAAATTACCACCCCGAACCCAGCACCCTGGGGCTGGCTGCCAGATGGTAGGGGCTGCTCCCTGGCTTGGGGAAGAGCCTGCAGGTGTGACGTGCCCCTGGAAGGAGATTTCAGAAGGCCTCCAAGTCCTCTAGGAATCCGAAATCTCCCCTTGCCCTTTCTTGGTGGGGTCTCTACCATAGCTGTGGCAGCCAGGCTGACATCCACAGAGATTCTTTTCTGAGGGATCAAAGAAACAGCAGTTCTGGTTTGAGGGAGGGTCCTGGGGTCACCCCCAAGAGCAGGACCACATGCAGGTGCCCTGTTGCAAGCAGAGAGCTGGGATGTGCGACTTCAGCTCTGTCCCCACACAAACCACAAGCACAACTTCCCTTCCTCACCTACCAAAGCCTTCTCAAAAAGTACATAGGACAAACCCCAGGGCACATTTTGCTTCAAGGCACCTGAAATCTTCCCCTGACCAAAACAAAACACCATCCTCTCTCTTTTGAGACAGGGTCCTGCTAGGTAGTTCAGACTGGCCTTGAACTTGTGGTTATCCTCCTGTCTCAGCCTTCTGAGTGAGGGGATTAGGCGATTACAGGTGAGGGGCCACCTCCCAGGCTTAAAGCCCCTTTGAACACACGTTACATTTTAGATACATTAACAGTAACTTTCAAATAAACTTTCATCCAATAAACTTAAGACCATAGTCCTTAGTTTGGAAACCAAACCTTTGAGTTCAGAACCTATTTTTCCAATGCTCTCAAAAATAATTTTAAGAAATGCTTACCTTTAGACAAATCTTTTGGGATGCTCATATGGGGATTTGTATGTCACCCCAACTGACAGGAGTTCCCCAGTTAAACCTGCCTCAGAATCAACATTTTGGGGAAGGGGCAACCAAATGAAATGCACCTTACAACAGACTCGCACTCTGGAGGCGAGGCAGCCAGAGACCACACCTGGGGAAACCGCTGGCGTCTAACGGATCCTCCCACCTTGGGAGGAGCCAGTCCTCAGCCCCGAGGCACTGGGACAGCCTCGAACAGTCGGGCCCACACAGCTGATCTGCTTCCTGAAAGGTTTGCCCATTCTAAAGGCTGGGGAACCCAGAGTGTGACACTTCCTGTTGCCATCACGCCTGAAAATGCGGCCGTGGGACCCTCTCCATTTTCCCAAAGCCATCCAGTGCCAACCGTTAGGCTCCTCTTCCCCCTCTCACCCAAATGATCAGCCACTTTGGGCGAAAAAGGGTCCCCCAGCCACACTTTCCAAACAAGATGTGGGACTGCCTCCTGCAAGTCCCTTCTTCCTAGCGCGGGGGTAATGGGGGAATTGGGGTCAAACACGGCCCCTCGCTCTGATGTGGAAATGGAAGGGGCGCAAAAGCAAGACCCTCCACTCGGGAAGGAGAGCCCTTTTCCTCCAGTGGACAGGAGCATGCATGCCCTCGTGACTCTAAAGGGAGATCCAAAGCGGGCGCCCCAACTCCAGGCCCCCTACACGCTCAGGGGCTGCTCTTGGTGACCCCCAATACGCCCCTACCACCTATACGGGGGTCACCCGCGAGAAACCCAAGGAAAGGCCAGGACCCCGCCTGCCAAACCCACGTGACCCGGCGGCGGCCTCGGGCCCCCGCCCCCGGCGACCCCGCGCGCGCGCACGTGACCCCCATCCCCTCCCCCGCCGGCGCGCGCGCGCCCCTCCGGCCCGCGGCCTCACCTGGCGGGCCCGCTGCACGGCGTCGGCAAAGGCGTCTTTGCGGGTGCCCGGACCACCCCCGCCGGGCGGCTGCGAGGGGCCCCCGGCAGAGCCCCCGCCTGGGCCGCCGCCACCTGGGCCGCCGCCGCCCCGGTCCCCCGCGCCCGGCGGGCCCGGCGGAGGGCCTCCCCCGGCTCCCCCACCTCCGCCGGCGGGGGGCGGCGGCCCGGGCGGGGGTCCTCCCGTGCTGTAGTCGGACATGGCGCGGCGAGGCCGGGCCTGGCGCGGAGGCTGAAGCTAAGGAGGAGGCGGCGGCGGCGGCGGCGGCTCAACGCGGGAACAAGGCCTCGCTCCACACGGCCGCGGAGCACTCTGGGAAGCCAGCGGCAGGGAAGACGACGAGGGGGGAGAGGGTCGCCCCCTCCCGCCGGCGGCGTGACGGACGGTGCAGCTGGGCCAATAAGGGACGGCCGTCGCTTCCCGCACACCAATCACGGGCCCTGGAAGCGGGCGGCCAATGAGAGTGCCCTGAGAGAGAGTGGGCGGAAGGTGCTGAGTGACTGACGATTGTTAGAGGCAATGGGCTGCGGGATGCCTGCGCTGGAAGAACAAATCGTGGCAGTCTGGGAAGACAGGCCGCCCAATGCGGTGTGAGTTCTAGATTCCCGGGGCGGCTTCGGAATTATATTGATGGCGCCGAAGAGTCACGTGGGCTAGAAGGCGGGGCTTAGCAAAGACCTCTTTGGACTGGTAGGGTGGGCGATCGTCGTGCGCACAAGCCAATGAACATACAAGAGAGCCAGTGGTTGTGATGATTGTCAGTCAATTTAATCCAATCACTAATGAATATGGAGTGACGAGTTTAGATTTGCTCTTGATTGCTTTTCTTATAAACCAGAATCCTCTAGCTTTCACTTCGTAAGCCAATAGTTGAGCGACAGGGGCGGGAGTTAGATGACTGACACTACTCTGGGCAAATGGTAATGAAGTAAAATTGCCCAGTTTTGGTGGCAGCCAATGGAAGTGCAGCGGCATTAGGGCGGAGCCGGTCACTAGAACGAGAGAGAGGATTCGCTGGAGTCGGGGTGAATGGCAGCCTACGTGGGTAGCGGTGACCGGTCGCCGAACTCGGGCCTGCTGTCTGGGTTAGCGCCTTAGAGGCTTGGCTGGGTAGGCCCGGCACGTGGCCTGCTTGAGGACTTGTAGCTCCGATGCTGCTGGAATCGAGGTGGCCTGAGAGTTGGAGAAAACTTATAGGGATTCTAGAGCCCCTAATCATCCGAGATTTATGGGACCAACTCCTCTTCCATCTTCACTCCTTCTCTACTGCCTTCAGTTAAGGGATCCGAGCCCCGACTCCCATCTTGGAAGGAAGGATTCTCAGGTTCCCGGGAATCACGCATCCCAGACACGTCCAGCAGAAACTATATCTGCTTGTCTCCACAGTCCACATTTAGACCTAGAGCTAGGACGAGCCTAGCAGAAGCCAGGCTGGAGACCAAACTCAGGTCTCAGGCTGTGGTCTGGGAAGGGCCCTCCATTTATCTTTAAGGCAAGCTCTTAGCTGGCTTTTGAGACCGAAAACGGCACCAGTGGTCTCTTTGGTGACCCCGGTGGGTTTTTTGGGGCCCAGGGTCACCGAGGCAATGCAGTCCTATTTCTTCTTAGGATCTGCCATCAGCTCGTGGCCTACACGCCCAGTATTTTTTTCATGACCTCGTACACCACATAGCTGATGCCACCCGCTGGCAACACCTTCAGTAACGGAGTCACGCCTCGGTACAGCCCCTGCCACCCCTGCTGGGCCAGGATCTGCCGAAAGACTTAACTCATGGTGGGCTTGGCTCCCACCACAATGTCTGTGGGGACAGAAACGCGCTCAGAACTTGTTTTGATTTTGAGAGGCCGGGAGGTCATTTGGGGAGTTTTTTGGGAGTCAGTGTGAATGTCTGGGTCCCCTATTGTGGGAATTTGGGAATTAAGTGGGAGGTGGATATTAGCGTTAGTGATTGTTTTGCTTTTTTTTTTTTTTTTTTTGAGATAGGGTCTCCTCCTTTGTATTTCTGGCTGGCCTCCAAGTCACTGTGTAACCAAGGGTGGCCTTGAGGTTATGGCGATCCTCCTGCTTCGGCCTCCAGAGTGCTGGGTTACAGGTGTGCACCATTATGCACTGCTTTATTGACTTCTTAAAGGATTAATTTGAGACCCGGGATCAAATTGATGCCTGAATATAATCTTGGTGGAGCTAGGCATGGCGATGTCTGCCTCTAATCCCCCTAATCTGTGAAGCTGAGGCAGGAGGTACACAAGTTTGAGTCTGGGCAATTTAGTAAGACCCTAGCACAAAACAAAACAAAGCTGGGGATGTAGCTAACTGGAAAGGACTTGGGTTCAATTCTCGGTAGCATAAAAAAAAAAAAAAAAAGTCTTGTTGAGTGGGTGAACAAGGCCCAGAAGTCAGTTCAAAAGGATGAAGAAATCAAGAGCTGAAGACGACACACCGGGCATGCGCAATGATCACCATGGCCAGGCTGACCTTGGGCCTGCATCTGGGTGCGCACCAAAGTCAGTGGTTAACTGGCCATCTGCCCACAGGTTGTGGACAGCGTCACAGAGGACAGACTGACCAGGCTGCTGGGGTCCTCCATGTGCTTGCCTGACTTCAGCCATAAGTACTATAGTACCTGCAAGAGAAGGGAGCAAGAAGACCATAAGAGCCATCATGTACGCTCAACCTAGATATCCATCAACAGCTGTGGTTTCTACACGTACCTCATAGACGGTGAGGTCGGTGCAAGCATAGGGAAAGATACCCAGCATGTTGGGCAGGTAGCCGCGGTACAGGGCCTGGGTGCCCTCCCGCCTCGTGATCTGCCATGCACAGTGCAGCAGCCCCATGAACTGGCTGGTCCTGCGCAGGGTCAGCCTGGTCTTGAGGACCTGGGGAGGGTGGGGTTCACTTAACCCTCTTCATGACCTCAGCACTGACTCGTTACTCCCACCGTCCTACAGACCAGGGTACTGAGGCCCAGGGTGCCTTTAACCCCTGGCTGGTCTCACCCCTTGCCCTGCACCTCCCCATGGACCTGGAGTTGTGGGTTCCAGACCTCATGTGTCAACGGGTCAAAGAGGTCAGGGAATGAATATGGGCTGAGGGAGGTCTGTGTTCGCTTCTGGTTTTTATTTTTTATTATTTTTTGAGGCAGGGTCTTGCTGCATAGTTCAGGCTGGCCTTGAACCCACTTTAAAACCCAGACTGGCTTCTAACTCCTGGCGATCCTTCTGCCTCAGCTTCCCAAGTGCTGGGGTTATAGGCATGTACCACCACGCCCTGTTATTTTTTTAAAAAAAAACATGGTTTTGTTATATAGTCCAGGCTGGTTTTGAACTTGTGATCCTCCTGCCTCAGCCTCGTGAGTGCTGGGATTACAGGCAGTTGCCACGGTGCTGGCATGCTGTTGATTTTAGAGGTGTCAAATTGCTGGGCAATTATAGCACATGCCTATAATCCTAGCAGGATGCTGAGGCAGGAGGATCACAAATTGGAGCCCAGACTGGGGAATCTAGCCGTTGGCAAAGCCAGGTCTCAAAAATTAAAGAGGGTGGGTCTGGGGAAGGTAGCTTTTTGTGAAGGCTCTGGGTTTGATCCCCAGTGAGAGAGAGAGAGAGAGAGGAGATGCAACAGGACAAGAAGAAAGGCCCCAAATCAACCTAAATATATATTAAGAACTTAGTAAATTTCAAAGGTCCATCTTGGATCATTGAAGGAAAGGGTGGATTTTTAGTGCACAGAGTTGCTTGCCTGACTGTTGGAGGTCAAGCTGGATACTTAGCTCACAATGGTCAAGGCTGG
>PVLA01019057.1:0-13094 GCA_004027455.1 Hydrochoerus hydrochaeris
TATAATTCCCTGTGTGAATTGTAAGATAATTGTAAAGAATTTTTCAAAATCTCTCAAAATGTAGGAACCAAATAATTTTCACCAGCTTCTTGATATATTCCTGTACTAGTTATCTCTCCCATTGCTATGACAAATATCTGACAACCACAATTAAAGGAAGAGAGATTTAATTTGGCTCATGGTTTCAGGGGATTCAGTCCATTGCTGGTGAGCCTCAAGGCAGGCATATGACAGAAGAAGGGTATAAAGGATAAAGACTGCTCAGCTGATGGCAGCTGGGAACTGAAGGAGGGGAGCAGTGACAAAAAGGGACCAGTAACCAGGTAAGGTGCTCAAGGTCGTGCTTCCATGGTCTACCCAGACATATCCACAAACAATCTCCTGGGCATTTCCTAATCTAGTCAAGGTAACATATCATGATTAATCATCATAGTCCATTTAATGACTGAATAAAAACCATGAGACATATTACAATGACACATATATAATAGCAAAGGCTTTGATGTGACACATATATGAGACACATATATAATAAGCAAAGACTTCTAATAAAATAAATTCTGTCTGTGTTTTTGACCTGGAGGTGGGAGGGAAAATTAGTACCTGGTTATTTGTAAAGTTGAAGTAGTGCCCAATGCCCACTTGGCCTAACTCTCCAACTAGGAGGCAGAGCCTAGAGAGTGAGATAATTGTAAGAGAGGCTTCCTCCTGGCAGGGCACTGAGGGAAGTGCATCACATAGGGAGCAATGACCAGGTAAGGAGGCACAAAAGGCAGAGCCCTTGTTAGACACTCAGATGAGGACTGATGCATCTGTGTGACAGAAATGAAGAGGCTCCCAGGGACTGTTACTGGTGTGATGGTAGGGAGGCAGGGGACCAGTGCCAGAGCAGGCACCCGCCCATTGCCCCCAAATGCTGCTGAGTGCTACACCTGTACAGGCTCCCTCCCTCCACTCTAAACACTACTGAATTCTGGACAAAGGGCTCTCTCTGCTGAGCCCCAAATACCAATGAATTCGAGGGCTAGAAAGAAACCATTTGTGAAGCTGAACACCTGGGATGCAGATCATTGGGGATGATAAAACAACCCATGTGGGCACCTATGGAAGCTATATCTGCCTGGTCCTCAGAGACCACTGAAACCCCAGGTCACATTGGAATCAGTTCACCCCACACAACAGATTATGCATTATGCTCAGCAGCACATGCAACTTTCTCCAAAACAGACAGCATACAAGCCAATAAAGCATGCCTAAGTAAATGCAAAAGAATGAGTTTTATACCATGCATATTATCAGATTCCAGCACAATTCAACTAGAAATCAGTGGCAAAGGAAACCACAGAACTTATGCAAATGCATGGAAATAAAACAATACATTCTTGAGTAATCAGTGGGTCACAGAAGAAATCAACAAAGAAATAAGACAGTTCCTAGAATTACAAGATAATGCCAGTACAACATACCAGAACATATGGGACATAATAAAAACAATCATAAAAGGGAAATTAACAGCTGTGAATGTCCATATCATAAAAACAGAGCAAGACAAACAAATATACTTACTATGCACCCACTGGTGGTCATTCAAAAAATTACCTAGGAATAAACCTTATCAAAGAAGTGAAAAACCTCTATAATAAAACTATAACTCTTTGAAAAAAGAGACTGGCAGGGACATTAGAAAATGGAAAAGTATCTCCTATTTCTGGATACACAGAATCAATATAGTCAAAATGCTCATTTATAAAAAATATATAGAGATTTAGTGTAATTCTAGAAAAAATGTTGCTAATTTTCTTTTAGAACTAGAAAAAATACTAAAATTTAAACAGAACCAGAAGAGACCCAAAGTATTCAAAACAATCCTGAGCAAAAAAAGAGCAAAGCAAGAAGTGTTACAATCCTAGATTTCCAATCCTATTACAAAGCTATGTTAATATAAATAGCATGCTACTGGCACAAAAATTGATATAAGGGCTGGAGGTTTAGCTTAGTGGCACAAGTGCCTGCCTGACAAGTACAAGATCATGAGTTCAATCCCCAATACAAAAAATAACAATAATAATAATAATAATTGACACACAGACCAATGGACTAAAGCAAAAGACACAGAAACAGCCAAACGTACCTTCAGTCACTGGATACTTGACAAAGGAGCTAAGAATACATGCTAGTACTGGAAAGACTTGCTACCCATGTGTGGAGGATTGTACTAAAAGCAAATCAAGCCCAGCATGGTGGAGTACAGCTGCAAAGCCTGCACTGGGGAGGCTAAGAAAGGAGCATCATTGTGAGCTCAAGGCCAGCCTGGACTACATTGCAAATTCTTGCCCAAAAAAACAAAACAAAACAAAACAAAACAAAAACAAAAACTCAAATCAAATGGATCAAAGACCTATACATAAAAATAAAAACATTAATCTTCTGGAAGACAAAATAGATTAAACACTTCAAGAAATAGAGATAGTCAAGGACTTCCTGAGTGTAACGCCAACTGCACAAGAAACAAATTTAACAAGGGAAGTGACAAATGTGATTAAATGGAATTTTGTCACATTAAAAGACCTCTGCATGGCAAAAGTAACAATTAGCAGAGTGAAGAAACAACCTGCAGAATGGGAATATTTTACCAGCTACTGTCCCAAGATAGCAAAAATATTTATTGTACATAAACACACAAAAATATTTAGACCCAAAAAAACAAAAGACCCTTTCAAAAACGAATACTTGAAATGAATAGACAGTTACCAGAAGAAGAAATACAAGTGGCCAATAAGTACATGAAAAAATATTCAGCATATTTGGTTATTAAGGAAATGCCAATCAAAACAATATAAAGTTTTCATCTCCAGTATGAAAGATTATCTTCAAAGATTCAAAGAGAACCAGCTTGGTAGAGATGTGGCAGCTGGCCCTGCCCTTGCATTCATTACAGCAGCCATCAGAAAACACTGCTCACCGGTAACCATCTCAGTGGTGAGGCAGCAGGTGGCTCTGACACTGCACACACTCCAGCAGTCCTGCGAATGCTCCTGCCCCAGGTGGCCAGCACTTGGAAAAACAGTAGCTGGCCCTGCACCAGTGCAACCAATGGCCACTATTGGGTACCCAAAGCAAGCACTGGCCAGGAAAACCCAGGAGAACCAGTCACACTCCAGAAAACTTGTAGCCAACATGGGAAGTGCCTGGCACCCACAGCCGGTTGTTTGGAAGAACTCAAGAAAATGGCAAAAAGAAGAAGCAAAAGGCAGTGACCCTGGTCCAGACGCATGCAGAGCAGGTCCAGGAGATGAAAACACGGAAGAGATTGGGAGTCACACACCTGAAGTTTCTGAAGTGATGGCAAAGGAAGTAGAGAGACAACTTCAGAGGCTATAAAAGAAATTAGAACTGAAACACTATCTCAGTTAAAAGGAGAATGAAAACCATAAAAAAAGAATTGCTGAGCACCTCTAAAGAATACATAGATTTTAAAAAAAGAGGAGCATAGGAAAAGGAGTGAAACCACAAATGAACAATATAAGAGACATTTAGAATGCACAAGGCAGATTCAAAGAGATATTAAGGAAATTAAAAACTCCATAGAAAGTTGGCAAAACCACTGGAAAGAAACTGTAAATAGACTTTCAGACCTTGGAGACAGGTTTGCAGCTTGCAATCATGAAAGGAAAGATCTATTAACAATAACAAGGAACCAGGAAATAGCAATCCAATGACTGCAAGATGATACAAAGTAAAATAACTTAAGAATAATAGGTGTCACTGAAAAAGCAGGGGTCAACACAGATTACATTAAAATCCTGTTTGCAGAAGTAACAGCAGAAAACTTCCCAAACATGGGAAAAGGATGTGGTATGCAGATAAATAAGGCATACAGCACTCCAGCTAGCCATAACCAAAATAAATCTACACCCAGACATGTAATAATAGTACTGTTGTCATTGTTCTGTGTGACTTGGTTTTATTCTATTTTGTTTTGTTTGATTTTATCATATTTATCATCATATCATATGATGGCATGGACAGTTATTTCAAAAATAACAAAATGTATGACAGTATCCATTATTATTTTCCAATAATGTTGTTTTGAAGCCCTGTATTGGTTTGTTTTCTTTTGATTGATTTTATTCTGCTTTGTTTTATGTGACTTTATTATGTCTGATGATATAAGCAGCTACTTTGAAGATAACCAGATGCATTATGGGAGCCCCTGTTATATTCCTACTATCCTGTTTTGAAGTCCTGTATTGCTTTCATTGTTTTGGTTTTGATTAGTTTTATTCTGTTCTGTTTTGTTTGATTTTATTGTGCCTGATGGTATAGGAAGTTATTTTTAAGATAGCAAGAGGTATTATGGTAGCCATTATTGGTTTCCTTTTATCTTGTTTTGAAGTCTCGCATCACATTCAGTGTTTTGTTTTGATTGCCTCTATTCTGTTTCATTTCTTTTGCTTTTATTCTCTTCAAAAGAAAAAAAGATTCAAAGACAGTGCTGGTGAGAATGCGGGGAGAAAGAAACCCTGCTACTGTTACTGGGAAAGTAAACTAGTATAGTCACTATGAAAATCAGTATGAATTCCTCAAAAAACTAAAAACAGAAACTCCATTTAACCCAGCTCTACTTCTCCTGGCTATTTCCTAAAACAGATTTAAAGCTATCACAGTAGAGTGATACATGCATACCCATATTTGTAACAGCACAGTTCATAATAAATTACAGAAATAGCCTAGCTATCCATCAACAGATGATGGGAAAAATATGCATACATAATATTGTAGAATGGATATATATATCCCCAATGGAATACTAGTCAGCCATAAGGAAGGGTAAATTTGAGTCATTTGTGGAACAATTTTGAGACAATAAAATTAAGTAAACTAAATCAGACACAGTAGATTAGTATCACATAGCTTTTTTATATGATAAACCCAAAATATAAATAATTTGAAGAGTAAGATAAAAGTCAGATGGTAAGAAGCAGTGAAAGAGACTCTTTTGGAGGTGGGAAAGGGGATTTGGGGAAGAAAAGAGGGACGAGTAGGTAAAAAGAACATCAAAATGACCCAGATTATACATATTTGCATTCCAAAATTAATACAATCATTATTAGTAAATAAACAGATTTTTAAAGTTGTGGTAGAAAACCCCCAAAGCAGTCACTTATACACACAGACTGTGCAATTTGCCCTCTAGCATCCCATTAGGAGATGTATTTTCTTAATTACATACTCAAAGTGTCTTTCCAGGAGGAACATACGGCTGTGTCCTCTGCTTTGAGGGGCAGTGGTCAACCCTGTGAGAGAGTACTGGGACCCAGGAAGCCTGGAATCCAAGTTTTGAGCACAGGAAATCCTTGCAGAGATCTGGCAAAGCAAGCTTCCAGAACAACCTCAACAGCGACACCTTGTGGTTCCCAGGAACAAAGGGCATGGGGGATTCCAATTTCCTTTGCTGGGCTCTTGGTAGAGAGTTCCCACGCAAGTGATAGAAAATGTAAACAGATTTTTAATGCATTGAAGTAGTGCTTCTGAGCTGGCCATCCTACATATAATTTTTTAAAATGAAAACATCTATATAACAAAAATATTTCTCTTTTCTAGAGACACAGAGAAAAGCTTCATGGATATATGAAAACTAAAAGTCGGTCATATTGAGACAGGTAGAAGTAAAAATTCTTGTGCAGGAATTATTACCAAACTCATGCCTTTTCTAATTCATGTATTTAATTTACCACAGGAACCATCAACGGGTTAATAAGAGTGCTGACCAGACCCTTGAGAAACCTCTAAGAATCTCCAACTGTTCAGTACCAGGCTATCAAGTTGTCAAGAGTTAATAGCACCCGAAATGGTGAGCCAGTGAAACAAAGTGCTAGTAAAGATGTGCGCAAAAGTTCTATGCTTTGGGTACAATTTGTTAGAAAGGTCTTAGTTTTATAAAGCATAGGCACACTCAACCTACCAGGAATTTTATTTTTAATTTAAAACTTAGCACACAAATTAAACATCTCCTCTAAAGACAATAGTGAAAAGAAAAACCGCACTTCTACTACCCCTGGATGAAAACTATTGTGATCGCTAATCCTAGGTGTCAACTCCATCGGGTTAAGAAACACCTAGCAGATCAGTAAAGCAGGGTTCTGGGGGTATCTGTGTGGTCACAGAGGCATGGCCTTGGCCCTCCCTCTCAGGATCTGCTCTGTCCTGTCTCCCAGCCTCCACGAACTGGTCAGTTTTCCTCCTCCGCACCCTTCTGCAGTGATGCTTCTGCCTTGAAGCCAATGGATCACAGACAAACCATGAGTCCCTTGACCCTCTCCTCCCTTCAGCTGTGAATGTTGAGTGTTACACCCAGTAAGAGGGACACCAGTGTAACCATGAATATTTTAATTCTTATTTTTTAAGACATTTATATAAATATATGCTTTTTAGAAAGTAGGGACCCAAATATACATCCTATTGGGTAACATTTTTCTCTTAATAAATACATCACAAAATCCCATAAACAGTAAATATGGATGTGCTGTATTATATTAACTGTATAAACAATAGTTTAAAGAGAAATTTTTATGGGCTAACTCGCTAGCAATATTCAGAGTTGTGCACAGCAGTGTCACACCATATTCATGCCTGTTTTGGGAATTGAGCTGTGCTTTGTGAAATAGCAGCACCATTTTGTGAATCATCCCTAAAAATATATATGACAGGGTGAGTTGTCATTTCTTTATGCTTTTTCTGGCATATGACTCACTGTCCACAATCACTACACCAAGAAGAAAGGAGTAAAATGTTTTCACACAGAGCAAACCGTTCTGTGCTCATTACCAAGAGGTATGCTTCAGTGTGACAGCAGGGTGACATGGCACCCTCTCTATTAGGATGGAGAGGAGAGGATGCCTGTCTCCAGGAGAAGGCTGCATGCCTGGTGCATGTAATCTATCAACTGATCTTTTGGATCCTGTCTATTACTTACATTATCTGCTCTTTATTAAATCATTTCAGTCCTGCTGGGCTACCAAGTAATACTCTGCCAAACCTGTTTGCTCTGTTCTCCCATCCCCACCTCTATCACTGCATTGTCTTAAACTTTCTTAAATTAAAAGACAGGAGAGAATCTTTTACTATTAGAAGCCATTAGACCCCTGCTACTTTTGAATAAAGTGTCTCTGATCCTTCTCATAAATATACTACATGAAGAAAGGTTAAAAATCCACTGAAGGTAACATGGTCAGCCATGAGTCATTTATGGCCTGGGGTGAAATCAGAAGTCACAAATCAAACTAAACTGATTCCAGTGATGTATCGGAGAAAAGAGGAACAGCTTAAATATCTCAGGCTACAGTACTACTCATGTGAGAACAGTTATAGAGCAAATAATTTTCCAAAGATGTGGACTAGGTAAATGGGGAAGAGAAGCTGCCAGCAGAGGGCTGCGCAGGAGGTTTTAGCAAGCTATGATTTCAAGTGTAATTACTGTGGTTCATGATCAAACATACAAAAATGTATTTCTGAAATCCTATCCCTTAAAGTATAACTAATCTCTGCCCCCTCAAAGCTCCTGCATTACATTCATATGGGGTTGAATATAAGTTCCGTGACTTTCTTCAAACTCAGTGTGCCCTGAATTCTTCTGATGCTTGACTACCCTCCACCACTACTACAGCAACAAGAAGAAGTCACATCCCTGACTCCTGGCCTCATGCAAAGCGTTCTTGCCATTCAAAAATTCTGCTCCTTAGGGACCACATTTACCTAGCAAAACTGAAAACATTAATTTTTATATATTAGAAGTAGATGCATCTAAAAGAAAATTGATAGGACAATCAATTATATTTGGGTACAGGAGAGTAGACATCCCTGTTATACAGTAAATTAACACGGGAGCTGAAGGTGATAAGAAAGAAGAACCAACGAGTTGAGTAAGATGTGAGGGTTAAGAAGAGAAAGTACAGGGGCAAATAACTGTTCTCTGCTCTCCTTCTGAGCCTCCCTCCCATCAGTCTTCTAGGACCTTCAGGGGTGCTAGGCTGAGGGGCAGATACTGTCTCTGGGCAACAGATTGCCACCAAAGTTGGTAGGTGACACACTGCCGATCATTTCTGACATTTCAGCAACACAGTAAATCATTACAGCGATGTTAATGTCACTGACCAGGACAAAATACACATGCACAACCAAGCCAGATTCACTTTTTAAGACTAGAATGAAGTTGAAATGTCAATCTGTTTTCATCTAGTTTTATATAAAATGATTACAATTAAAGTTGCTGTCGGTGTGTTTTCCATGACTGAGCCCCAATTTCTCCCTTGGGAGTCTCCTTTTTGACAATAATGCTAGCACCCTAATTGGCAAGACTCAGCCCCACTCGCCCGCATGCTTCTAACCTCTCGGGGTGATAACTGAATCTGGGTAGAGAACGGAGTCCAGTGTGCTGTGCTCATGACCTCTTGCTTCCAGATCTGCTTCTCAGCAAAGACGTTAAAATGCCTCATTCACAGCATCAAAGACTCTGTCCAGGCAGGAGGGCTGCTGCTGTCCAGGGCAGAAGTGAGAATCTTCTCTCACTCCAGGGCTCAATAATTAGGAGCTCAAGTCAAAGCTACCATCACAGTGCTCTATCAGTAGCAGTCAAACATTTTAATCTGCATCAGACTCCTTTATGTGGACTGATTAAAACTTGGGGGTGGGATTTCTTACAATCTTCAGCCCAAGATCTAATAATAATATGCATACATATTAAATATGTGAAGATATGTCTATAAGTATCATAGTTACACTAAACTCTTATCAAATTTAGTAAAATACCCCTACTTTAAAAAGTGCAGCAAAATTGTCCTACCAATATAGAGTTTGAAGTTAGACATGCATATAAAATTTCTAGTTTTCAAGTTCCCTTTCAAAATTCACATTCTCTATCAATTTGCATCAGTATAAGAAGTTCTTAGAACAAGGATCCAGCCTGTGTCCCATTTCTGTCCAAAAAGCAAGCTAAAATAATGGTTTTGTATTTTTAAGTCTAAAAATCTACATTTTTAAGTAAAGGAAAACAAGGAGGATACAACAGAGGAAAACAAATGTGGCCCACAAAATGCACCATTTTACTATCCAGTCCCTTACTAAAAAGGCTTGTCAAACCCTCCTCTAGACCAACTGACATGAAAATACTGCAAGAGTACTTCACCACATTTGGATCTTTGTGTGAAGTAGTGTCATGCAGGGAACCGGCTCTTCACAGCAGTAAAAACTAAATGAATAATCATGTTCTCCATTAGACAACTACAGGGCTGAGGGTTTTCTCAGGGGATTTGGCATGTGTTTGTTCTAAGCTTATGTAAAAAGGGGGCACATTTTAATTATTTCTGTGTCTTTTAACCTGGTTGCAGAAGCTCCTAAAGTAAGTTCCTTTCATCCCTACCTCCTCAAGCTAGCCCATAGCCACCACTGGTACTCAGAGTGAACTGCAGAGGATCTCAGCTCTTCCAAAAATAAACTCAGTGGAAGTAGCTTTCTCTTAAGAGACTGCTGATCTGGGACTTTAGCTCTCCACAGGAGAACAAAAGAAGTACTGCCACTCAAGTTTAGGGACAGTCATCGTGATGGGAGATGATCTTTATTTCTGCCAAAGCCCAGAGGATTATCTCAATCCAATCTTTTATCACAGTAACATAGTATCCTTCAGAGTTTCCCAAAGCAGACACCAGAGGCCGCTCATTGATAGTAATTTAATTGTGTAGCAAGTATAAAATTCATACCTATAATTCAGACATGTGAAAAACAGGGCATCTTTGTTATTGATAGCTTTAAAATTCTTATTTCAATCTCCTATTCCAGTGAAAATACAACACCAGTGATCACCCCTCCAATGTGACTCAATAGATTCCAGGGGAATGAGGCATATAAATCATCCAGGGATTCTGAGGGAGGTTCTGTGTGATGGTTGATAGCTGCTGAGAGCTGCAGAGGGGTGTGGAGCATAGATACAGAGCCAGGCTCCCCAAGTGGGATTCCTGGCACTGCCAGGCTATCTAGAAGTGCACAGATGACTCTTAATCATTAGGCCTTGATGTTCTCATCTGGGAACTGGAGATAAGAACACATATGTCATAGGGCTGTTGTGTGAAGTAATATTTATAAAGTACTGGAACAATACCTAGTGCTGAGTAAGCATTAAGTATTTGTAAGGTAAATGATAAATGCCTTCCAGCTGTGAAGGCATGTACCAAGGCTCTCATCTGACCCTCCTATGACCCAATTAAGCAATAGCCCTCATTCCTATCCAAATATCCCATCAGCCAAGTGGGTTTCTGTGCAACAGTTATTCTTTAGAGCAAGGAAATCCACAACTATTTTCACACCACATAGGAAGAGAGGACACCCCTGGGAAGCAGCATGCACACCCACTATGCTAAAATAAGTATTCTAATTACCTGACATAGCCAGTACAGAGCAGCTATTGAAGCTAGTGCTAACTCTCCAGGCCTTTGAAGAATGCCAATGTTTTTCTATTTCATCAGAAAAAAAAAGCTTTGCAAATGTTAAGTTAAAATTCAAAATTTACTGCTTTGAGTATAAAACAAAAAGAAAACCAAACTCATTCATTCAAACACATGTGATTCTCCTATCTTGCACAAAGGAATGCCACTTCTGTCAAAAATAGTTTTAGATTCAATTCCTAAAAATCCTGAAGGTGAAACGTTGTAATGGTCCTAATTAAGCAAACTGCAAAGAGACCATGGGAAAATCTCAAAGTATATTTGCAAACTGGAAAATATTTTATGAACACATTGAATATTTTACATTGGAAACTACACCCAATCTCTGCTAACTGCAGTCAGGGATACTTCTTAGGAGGGGGAATATTTTAGAAAACTAAGTTATTTAGAACGATTATAGGCAGCCAGACAGGGCTGGGCCTTGGAAAGTCAGTACAAAAGACAGCTGCAGCTGGAGGCAGGTTCGCTAAGGCTCAGGCTTCAAGAAAAGAGGAATCGCGCCCATACACTTCCCTTAGGCATGGATAGCAGGGGTTGATGTTCTACATAGGCACAAATCACCTTGATTTATACGTGAAGCTACTAGAAAATTTTAAAATATGCATGTGACTTACGTTATATTTTTGTATAGCACTTGTCAGCATAATATAGGACTAAAAACTTTGTATACAAACTCAGAATAATCATATATTTCTAGGTTAAAAATATCTGTCAACTATTCAATATCTTCTTTTTGTCTTAGAAAAAAGGGAAAAAAGGACATATTCTTTGCAATTTTTTCAACATGGGGAGGGCAAATTTATATCTTTGGGCTATAAGATACTAAAATTTAGTCTTCCTGTTTTGTTTTCCCTCTGTTTTTCTTTTATTTATCCCATTTGAGTTCATGTAGCTATTTATTCAAAAAATTATAGTGATTTATGATAACTTTAATATCAGTGATATGTATCCAAGGCTTATTGAGGACCTTTCTATTGTTTTCCAATAGGCTTTTGGAATCATAATAGGTTGAAAATCGGGAAACTTTATAACTCTAACCAACAGGTTGCTTTTAACAAAGCCAAGACCTAAAAGTCTTGAAAATCACAGTTCATATGTTTCTGGCCCTGTAGGTGCATGAAAGGTAGTTCTATAATTATTCCAGTGCCAACACTCCAGCATTACAGTACTTAAAACAGCAAAGTGTGCAACAAAGCTACTGATTCTTGGTCTTATTTAACCAGTGGAACTGCCAATTGCGTTTCTCTCAGCAGCTTTTAAGCACCTGGTCCTTCACTGCCAGTCTTGTGTTACCACATAACCCCTGTGGGCACCTGTCTCCCACAGACCAGTGAATACCTGCCCTGGAATTTCCCCCACAAACCCTCCTCAAGTTCCCACACACAGCCTTACTCGGTTATCCAGGCCCAGGCTTCACTCTTCCTCCTATGAGCAGTCTCCCCCCAGTGCTCCCTTTCTGTTTGTCCATAGGATCCTTGCACCAGAGAAGCATGTGAGAGCCCTGAGAGTGTAGGGGCAGGAAAGGGAAAAGGCCTCTGCTGTTAAATATGTCAAATTCATGTGGTCAAGCCTAGTCCTCAGGGTCTCAGCCTTAGGGCTTTTGGAGAGTTAAACTAAAATGAGGCCTTTAAAGTGGTCCCTACTCCAACCTAATGGGGGGCCCCACCCCCCAAAAAAAAAGGAAATTTGGACACGCACAGAGACTCTAAGGCCTCAACAAACCCTGTAAGGAAAAGCAAGGAAATTGCCTCTTCAAGCCAAAGAGAAACTCTGAAGTTTCTCCTAAGACCTGCCAATAGCTTACCAGGGACTTCTAGCTTCACTACTGTGAGAAGACAGTTTTCAGCTGCATAAGTCATATACTCTGTGCTATTTTGTTATGGTAGCCTTCACAAGCTCTCAGGATGTCCCATTTGGTTGTCCAACTAGTTGGTTTTAACACCTGGGAAGCCAACAGAAACAGTTGACCCTGCTAACATACAACAAGTGAGGTAAATTATATCTTTGAATGCTACAAACTTAATCACTTTACCACTGTGATGGTTAATAAAGAAGGGTAAGAAGGGTTTCCCTCATGCATCCTGAACCAGAAATTGTTATGAGCAACTGAGTTAGATTAAAATATCATAGGCCATCAGACAGGGCTAGGTTCTCAAAGAAGCCAGTGCAGAAGCCCAGATACCTTGCAACTGTTGGGGAGACAGGCACCTCCAGGTGTGGTTCAGGCCTCAAGATAAAGATCAAGTAAATGCACCCACATTCTAAGGGTTGATATTCTAAATAGGTCTCTATCATGCTGAGGAAGCCAAGAGTCACCATTTCAATACTCTATGGGAAGAGTCATTGCTTTTTAAGTATGCCCACTTGCTGAGTGACTCACTTTCTCATTTGCCCCCAACTTAATTAATTTTACCTGAGCAATTGATCTTTTAGGTTAACCATAGTTCTATCCCACCTTATACCCACTTTGCAAGTTCCCAGGTTTTCCCCACCTTGGACCTGCCTCACCTTGGGGTTTTGCTCTACAAAAGTCCCTAGAAAACACACAGTCTTTGGAATTGTGCTTGGGACCCCTTCTGTCTCTCAGACAGAAGCTTT
>PVLA01019058.1:0-13089 GCA_004027455.1 Hydrochoerus hydrochaeris
GAAAAAATGTTATATAGTAAGAATTCCAAGAACCTCAGAACTTCCTCTTCCTTATGCAGATGGGAAAGTCCTATCCAATAAATGTATCATTGATATCATTTTTAAATAATATCAAACATCATACCTTTCATTCAACTTGAAATAGTCTCACATTTACCTAAAGAATTTGTCTGTGGAATATCTAGTATGAAAACTCATCTTGTGAACCAGACAGAACTAAAAAGAATAATGAGAGTTTGAATGCATCATTAAATAGTGGCATTAAGAATGTCTAAAACTGGCCAGGGATTTAGCTCAGTGGCATAAGCGCCTGACTTGCAAGCATGAAGTCTTGAGTTCGATCCCCTGAATCTCTGAAATCATACACGTTTAGTGTAAATGGATCATTACATTATTGATAAAATGTTTTGTATAAACTAGGCTGAACTATTCTTAAAAGTAGAAAATAAATGTTTATCTAACATTTCTTGTTGATTTTAAATAAATTGATAGTGTACTATATTCCTAGACTGCTTAACCTACTGTTGTAAAATTTTGAATCCTCTGCTTTACTAAGAAATACATATTTATAATGCATGTTATGAGAAAGTGAAAGGTGATATAATTTTTGATGATCAAATCAGGAAAATAAGCATTTGTACCTCCTCAAGCACTAATTTGTGTATTGAGAGTTTCATTCTCTAGCTTTTTGGCCATTTTGCAGCATTTTTCTAGATTGTTGCAACTAGTAGTGCTATAGAAAATCAAAACTTTTCTTTGTGTGCTTTGAAGACATCATCTAATTTATTTCTATCTTTCGTCTCCCTGACAATAGTGGCCATTATTCTACTCTGTTCTTCTAAAAATAGTTTTTAAATTTTCCACTAATGTGGGAAGATATGAGACATTTTTTGTGTGTGCATGTGGGTATGTGTGTGTGTGTGATTTTGTTTTCTTTGACTAACAAATTTGCTTCTAATTCTATTCATGTAGGTGAATGTAACATTTATTTGTGTTGGGTATTTCACTAATATAGTAATCTCAAGTACCATCCATATTTCTACAAGTAATTTTTATCAAATTGATCTAATTCCTCCATGTCTTTCCAATCAAAATATTACTATAGCATTTCTGTAGAATTTGGAATGGTTTCTGATGTGTTTATAAAAAGTATAAATCATTTCAATATTCAAGACACCTCAGGAAATGGCCTATGCTACCACATTTTTAAGAATCAAAACATTATCATTGAGAAAATGTGGCTTTATTATAAGAATATCACAAATTTATCAGAGGAGCTGAACAGGGAAATGAGAAAAAAGAATGCAAGTCTTACAGAATAGCAGTATATGACAGAGGCACCATGGATTGATGATGTGGCAGAAGGTCTATGTAATTGATAGAGTTGGGGATAGATATAATTAGTATGGAAATTAGTAATGTTGAATGTTCAGTAAATACAATTAAAAACCAATTGAATATACATTAAAAACTTACCACCAAGAGAGTAATAAAAACTCATGTGGCTTTAATTGGTACATCTACATGTCCTTAAATTTAAAAAAAATTAAGAGTATCAAAATATAAATTCTATAGAAGCTTAACACAATACACTTACCAATAAAATTTACTTTATCCAAAATTAATTCACAATGTTGATAAAAATGTAAAAACAAAACAAACAACATTGATAAAAATGTAAAAACAAAACAAACAAAAACATTAGTAAGAACAACTAAATGAAGGAACTGAATTCAAAGAAAAGAATTCTTGCTGGTTGTGGTGGTACACACCTGTAATCTCAGCAAACAGGCTGAGGCAAGGTGGTCACTGTGAATTTGAAGTCAGCTTGCACTACATGAGTGAGTTCAAGGCCGTGTCTACCATAATGTCTTGTTTTCTTCATAATATCACACTTAATAAAATCAATTCATGTAAACTCTTTAAAAGAAGTTCTAGGCATGTATAAGACTATTCTTTCTGTATTAGAGGAAAAAACTAAAAACAAATACTAGAAAAGCAAGTAACAAAAGACACAAATAAATAACAATAACACAGAACCAAAAACAAAAACAATTTAGGCTTTTAAAATAGTGTGTCATTTTAAAGCATGTTATGATTTTATGGAATAAAATACCAGAATTTTTTTATTTTTATTAAAGAATAAATTTGCACAGCTAATTAACAACTATTAACAATAGCTAATATTATTAACATTTTATTTTGTCAATCTTAATAATTTTTAATAAATTACAGTAATTTCATACACAGATAAATCTTAAGAGTTAATCTTAAAATCATCAATGTCATTCTGTCTTCAATAATGTTTACTTAGTATGACAATGTATGTAGCCTTCCATTATTCTGAGAAATTCTTATTCACAGGTGAGAAGACCTTGCCCCTGCCCTTTGTGGCATTCATCCTGAGAATGGTTATGAAGATCAGTAGATAAGATGCACAAATGACCAAAAGAGAGAAAATCAAGTCAAAAGCAGATACAATCAGAATTATAGCATCAAAGTCATCTGAGCAGAGTAAAAACAACAAGAGAAAATTGTTACAGAAAAATTACTAATAACAATGTGGCCACAAAGTGGTAAAATGAAAATCTTTATAGTAATTAGAAGAGAGACACACATGCAGTAGAGACAGGGAATTACTGCTAGTATCCAACATAGTCTTGGTAATGTGATAACAGTACACAGCAGAGGCTTACAGGTGGCCACATAGAGGTCACAGGATGTGGCAGACAAATAAAAAATTCACTACCTAGGAACACAGCCATGAAAGCCAGCTGTGCAGCACAACTGAAATAGGAGATTTTATTTTGACTCATAACAAAATTTTCCAACATTTTGTGTCCCACAGCTATAGAGTATCCAAGATCAGTGAGAGCCAGGTGTTACAGCCTGAAGTCCACCTGAATGAGGACAATCATGCCCTAGTTTCCCACCAGTGAGGTTAGGTAAATGATGAGGAACAGTATAAAGAGTTATGCCTGCAGCTCAGGGCAATCTGTGACACGCAGCAGAATGAACTTGGTCATCATTGTGAGATTATGATTTTCCATAACAATTATACTTGATAGAATATTTCATATAGCAAGTATAGTTCAAATATTGGCACCTGGGAAAATTTAATGGGCAAGGATTGTGTCAATAATATGTACCTAATATGTCTGATATAAATTATTTGAAAATAAACTCATTATTACAAATATGATATATATTGAAATAGAGACATGCAGTATATAGAAAAGTATTTGTCATCCAAGGAGCTTCAACAGATAAAAAATATTTTTTCTTGTCTAGTCATATTTTGGTTGTCTCAGATGGGAAGTGAGCTATCTAATTGTAGCTATGTAAACAAATAGACATCTCATTATAGTCAATATCTAGTTCAAAAATATCCAACTTCAAATATGAATTTTTATAAGTTTTAGGTATCACTATAGATAGGTGTAAATTTAAATAGAAATACAGGTGGATTAAGATATTTAAGCAAACTCATGAAATGTTAAAAATTGTAGAAATTCAATGTTCTGGATAAATAGAATATTCTGTGATTTATTTTACATTTTCTCTTTGCAGTTTGTCTAACTTCAATCATGCAGTGGCACTCAATAATTGCAATTATTGAATGACAATAAATATGATGTCTATATAATGTCTGATGATAAATGTCAACATTGCCTGTAACGTCCTACTTTCAAATATATAACTATAAAGCCCTTACAGCTATAACCAGTCCAACTGAAAATGTTTAACACTAACAGAGATTGACCAGATATGCAAATGAGGACATTGCATCAGATCATCCTTGGAATTCTTGTTATAAGGATAAACAAATAATAGATATATGTGTGTTCATATAGCTCTGTTATAGTTTACTTTAGAGTTTTCTATTATTTTGTGCAAATAATTTGTCTAAATATTATTCTCATATACAGTAGTTATCAGGGTCTTGGCTTGGCCTTTGCTAAATGAGTGCACAGTGAATGTTAAATAAAAAAGACCAGTAGTGATATCTGAGGTTTCTGAACTCTCTGTCTGTCTCTGTCTCTGTCTCTGTCTCTTTCTCTCACTATCTCACAAAGACAAAAAACTTCACCATACAGCCTGCATACATTTGGTTTGGAAACAAAGAAGGGATACTGAACAGGACCTTGGGAGTCACTTTAAAGTCTTCTCTGAGCAGTACATTTTGGCAATTAAGAGAACTGTCTTAGTTTTAAGGTTGGCAATTCTATTGCTCTAGAGTAAATGGTGTCAGCATCCTCTGTCCTTGGCTGCCTCAACTGTGACTTTCTTGACTTCAGTGCACTATGCATTTACTCTTCTCCAAACAGCCAGAGGTCCCTGTTACAGCCACTTAACCCTGTACAGCAGAGTATCCAAGTCCTATTATATGATTCAGCAAATCTAGGCTGAATGGAAATAGTGATCAAAAAATATGTACCTATGTGTTTCTAATGGTGACTAACTTAACCTGAAAGAGATTTTCATTACTTTTGAATATGCACATCACACCACAGATTGGTTTTGTATATTTATAAAGTGTTATGATTATGATTGAGTTCAAAACAAATGACAGGAAGAATGTAACAAGTCTGATTTAGATACTATCACACACACACACACACACACACACACACACACAAAGGCTAAAATTGGACACAAACCATCCTGTTTTAGGTTGCTTATCTTCTATTTATTAAATACTACTTTAACGATATTTAGAAATTAACTTGTATAAGGCAAACAGAGCATGCCTGTAATTCCAGAACTCTATGAGGAAGAAGGATTACAGTTTCAATCCCAGCCTTGGAAATTTAGCAATTTAGCAAGACACTGAAACAATAAAATCATACAATAAAAATGAAAGCGCTGGGGATTCAGCCCAATGTGAAGTTTCTGCATTTAACTCCCAGTACTGAAAAAAAGGTGTGAATATAAATTGATAAAATATCACTTCTATGTAAGATCATTTCCAATGAATTAAATATATTTAGTTATAGGGGATGCATCTAACACATTATTCATGCAATTGCTTAGAGGATCCTGAAAACATCTGGCAAATCACAGAGAGGTAATTGACATTGGTTCAACACAATGAAAATATAGAATTCTCTTGGATGAAATGAGTCTGTATGTTTTTTTTGGAACCAGGCATTGAACTCATGACCTCATGCTTTCCAAGAACATACTTGCAATGCTGGGCTAAACTTGTGTTTTTCAAAGAAAAATGTTTGAATTTTTTATGATGACTACCACAGGACAAAACCAAACCAACAATGAAGGAGACATGGATTACTGATATTATTTATCATCTTTGTGCACTCTTGCATATATCTAAGTACACTAGAGTTTCCTCCATATATAATGTAAAACATTATGCAAATAATTGTAGGTAAAAGAAATAAAATAAATCTGAATGGCTCTAAGAAACTGGATATATAAAAGGATGGAATGACTGGGGTCACTTGGCCTCTTAAGGTAATAGAATTAATAATATTGGAAAATGTTGGGAGCAACAGTGCATCCTAAATCAAAAGAAACAGAAATTATGTTCTTTGTAATGAAAATAGGGTGAAAGCCTTCTCTAAGGTATAAACAAACAAAAAGTATGCAATGTATTTAAATTGATCACATGTATTTTGCTTTTCACAAATTTGAAACATTTATAGCGCTGTAACTATCTACTATCCTCCTATGCTCTTTATAGAGACCTATTCAAATTAACTGTTAAAACATAAGTCGTATTACAGCATTAAAGAAAATTTTTAAAATTAATTTGATGGTAAGATTTTAAACTAAAGATTTGAATGTAATCAGAATGAGAGACTCAATCCCTACCATTTTTCTTTTGTTTTGGTTTGGTTGGAAGGCATGAAAAATAAAATTTAAAGTCATATATAAAGTATCAATTTTCTTCAAAATAAGGAGATAATAGAAATGTTTCCCCTTACCAGTTTTGGAGTTCAATGATAAATCAATTAATAAAAATTTTCATTTTCTTTTACCATAAAAGCAACTAATTAAGAAGCTCCTGCTACTCAGTACTTTTCAAAAGATATTTTGATGTGAAAAGATGTACATTGCCCCATCAACACATCTTTCATGAATCACATTTCTATATTCATTAATGTATTTATGAATGCTAAATTATTTTTCAGTGAATTACAGAAAGAATCTAGAACCAAAAATCTCTACAGATGTGAAGGACTTCAGAAGGGAGAGTGAAGAATTCCCAATAATTGAATTTCTTATATTTTAAAAGTTATGTTGTTTTTCTTATGCTTTATTACCTCTCAGTTTTGTGAACCATGAGGTATAGGATTTTGCCTCTAAAAATTGCAAACTTTGTGTGTCTTAAACATGATTATGAGTATGACACATCAGCTTAGTTTTAATGTACATTTATATCTGTGAGACAGAATTTTTAGTGCTTCTTGGGTGTTATGGGCTAAAAAAAGTCCCAGAAACTGAGCCAGAAACAGCCAATTATATTAGATGACAAAGTCGCCATTCAATGTGAGCATGAGAGTAGACACTGGAGCAGGGTACCACCTTAAGCCATTTGTCCTTTTTACCTGTATTTTAGCATCTCTCTTGGTTTATAATGCATTTCTTCACATGGAGATTTCCAGATCTATTTATATACATTTAAACTTTTTCCAGCATCCCCATTGAGTTGCCAAGCAATATTTTTATCATTGAATCATTTGTGATCTCAGTAACATGCCTGGAGAGCTTTCACTAATTGTGAAGGACAAATTTTAATAGCAACATTTTTCATGCATGTGTTTATTTTACATTCCAGCACTGCTGCCTGTGGATACATATACAAAATATTAGCAATGTCATCTCAAAATTTATTAACATTATCATGCTCAGGTAGCATAAATAAAAATCACCAATATATCAAAACAAGCATACAGCATTTTATGTAGGTATGACCAAATAAAATACATACAAAATATGGAATTTTTTCAGTATTGAAATATCATATAATAGGTTAAAAACATTGAGGAACAAAGGAAAATTATATTAAGTAAAATGAAACATTCATAGGACAAAATTTTGTAAAATTTAAATAATATGAGTAATGTAAAATATTCTATTGTGTTAACTCAGAAAAAAAAATCTGATTTCAACAGACTTGGAGTTGGAGGATTTGCTAATAAACAGGGTTAAATTCCAAATCCCAAAACAAGGAGGGAATGCAGGACTGCTATTATTATTGCTCCTGAAATTAATATGGTATTTTGTAACTGAATGCATTACAAAAATAGATTTTAGGTTAAAAATAATGAAATATTTTATTGGAAAATGAATGAATCTCCAAAACATAGTATAAGAAGTAGGATTTTCAAAACATACTAATTTTAAGTAGCCAGGTATTAAATTCACTTCCACTAATATTCTTAATGTGAAACATTAAGGAGAGGATGACACATCAAGACGGTAGATTAGCAGGGGAAGAAAATAGTGAGGAATAAAGAGGAATTTTTTAATAGATACTTTCAACTGATGGACACAGTATAAAACTAGACACATCTTGTGATTGTACAACATGTGAGTGTAGTAATCAACACTAAATTGTTCCATTTAAAATAATTATATGTCATGTGAAATTTTATATCAATGATGTCCTTTGCTTTCACCATGCCAGCTTTTCTGAGGATGCCCACTGCTGAAAGAAATCAAAATGCATTTCCTAAATGTTCTTACTGAATTGAAGTGTCTGTTCTCCATTGTACAAATCTCTTCACCTAATCAATGTTGCTTCCCAGCCTGATTGGATGCCCAGTAGGAAGCAGTAAGGCAGGCTGCTGGGTGTGTTGCGGTGGAGTCTGGTGGGACCAAACTTGAGGGTCTCTTGCAGGGGTCTGGCCCTTTCCTTTCTGGCACTGTTTTTGCTCTACTTACCGGCCACCATGAACTAAGCAGTCCTTCAACATGAGGTTTCTGCCTTGCATTCTGTTAACCATGGACTTAATTCCCTGAAGCCATGGGTAAAAATAAAGCCCTCTACTTTTAATTTTGTATGTTAAATATTTTATGGATGTCTATGTCCCTGCTGAATGTATATTGTACAATATGGTAAGAAGCTCCTGACAAAACAGGAAGAAAAATGAGGTGATGAGGGTATCACATAGGAAAGGAAAGCTAACACATGTGTTTTCCACTGAGCTGTCTTAGAACATGGTCATTTAATTTTAATACAATCCCTAGAGAGGTATGAACCATAAAACAGAAAGACTGCAGTTGGTTACTTAAAATCAGAAACACAGAAAGAGAAAGAGGAAGAGACACAGAGACAAAGAGAGAGAAAAAAGAGAGAGAGAGGAGAGACACAGAGACAGTGACACAGACACAGACACAAACATAAAACAGACATAGGCAGAGAGAAAGAGTTCATAATGGTAGAGGAGTCTATAACAACAATTTACCTTTCCTTGGTACTTCTGATATCACTAAATTTCTACTGTACCTTATTCCCTGGTACCAAACTGACTCTCATTTGTGAACTTCAGTTCTATAGATCCTAATCACACCTGATGGTGCTATAACATCTCTTCAAATATAGTGATACCTCATTTTGGATTGGTTAAATCTCACACTTTCCACTGCTTGAACAAGAAAATTCCAAACAGTCTTCTTGGTATTCATAACTTTGCTTCAAAATCAAGACAGGAATTCTATTGAAACAACCTGGAAGGGCCAAGAGTGAGTCACACAAGGTGTGACTCACAGTGGTGACAGAAGGGTGATGTGTGAGTCTAAACCCCACTCTAGCCCAAAAACATGCACTGCTTGTGTTTTTGCTTTTAAACACTCTTCATAATGCCCTTATTTTTCACTTTATTTGGGTGAAATATCACAACCATCACTCAAAATAAATTTAGTGATATTAACAATAAAACTAAGAGGAAAGGGAGTAAAACTGTGAGAACTGTGATAAAGGAATTATTGGAAAATTACTATAGTCCTGGAAAAATAAATTTATAAGTGTAATTTGGGGGGCTCCAGGCCAATTGTTTATTTTTTCATTATTTCTTTTAGGAAGAATACATTCATTTGTCAAAATTTTTAGTGCTCATTATGAATTTGGAACAAATTGAGCTTGACAACTGCAGTATCACTGAATTATGTTTAAAGTCACTTTAACACAAAGTGTTTTATTACTTTATGCATTAATTTTTTCAGAGATGTAAATATTCATCTACTACCAAGAAAACCAATTTTAAAAATATTTTAAACCCATTTTTACTTACTATACATTCTGAAATCAAAGACAAGATTCTCACAAGTTCCCTTTCTATAAAACTTCCTGTATGCAACAACTTTTAAGGGAAAATAATATGTATCTTTATCCATGTTCTTTGAAGAATATTTTACATCTTTGTTCCTCCAACTGTGTATCAATGAATTGAACACGGGAATAATCAGAGTATAAATTACTGAAGCCACATTATCACTGGTGATGGAATGACTAGATTTGGGCTGCATATACATAAACATCATAGTTGTGTAGAACGCCATTACCACAGACATAAAGGACCTAGAAATGAAGAAGGCCTTGTACCTGCCTTCAACAAAGTTCATTGTGAGAATGATTATGAAGATTAACAGGTATGATACAAGGACTATAAGAAGTGACAAAATAAAAAGAGAAGTTGAGAATTATCACCTCAATGTCAGGAGTGTTTGAGAAGACCAAAAATATCAAGGGCAGGCTGTCATAGTCAAACTCTCTGAAGACACTGTGGCCAAAGAGCAGTAAAATGTAAATCTTCACTGTGAATTGAAGAGACACAGATGTACAGTACAGATAGGGAACTGTTACCTTGATCCAACATGCTCTTGGTGACATGATGACAGTACAAAGCAATGGGTTAATAATGGTCAAACAATGGTCATAGTAATTTGATAAAAGAGGAAAATGTTCACTACCAACAAGTGCAAGTAAGAAAGACCACTATGTAGTACAATCTTTATAAGAGATTATATTTTCAGCCCTAATAAAATCAATCAACATTTTTGGTCCCATAGCTGTTGAATAAGGAAGGTCAATGAGAAAAAAGTACATGGGTGTTTGCAGCCTGGATTCCACCTGGGTGTGGACAATTATGCCAGATTTGCCCACCAGTGTGGTTAGATAGACAACACGGAACAGCACAGAGTGGATCCTATAATACACAATGATCTTTGATGCCCAGTGGAATGAACTCTGCCAGCACTGTGAGGTTGTGTTCCTCCATCCAGGATGATCAGGAAAAATGTTCTGCATAAAGACAACAACTATTTTCCAGTAATATAATCTGGGCAAATTTTATTATGCAGATTCAGTGCAAAAATAATTTGTGGGAAGTTTTCAATTTGATACTTGAATACAAGCCCAGCTTTCTTCACTGTACATCTGCAGTGATTTTCCTAAAAAAATATTCATTCACACAGACATTTAGGTTTTCCAAACTGAGAAATGCACTGCAATTGACATGTAATGAGTAGAAGATATTAACCTGTTAAATATCCCATCATGTTCCAGCTCCAACTAATATCTACATCAATAAGCCCTTTCTAAAATTTAGGAAATCTAATATATATGAAGATAAACAGTTTGAAAGTTGATGGACCATTATACACATAAAATTATAAAGATATAGGCACGCAAAAGAGACAAATTAAAATACATGTACACCTATACTACTAAATTTTAAATTCTGTAATTGTTTTCATGTTACAATCACTTCATTATATTTATTAGTTGTATTCTATAATGTGACATGTTCACACATAACAACATACGACACTCTAAAGATAAATTTCTAAACTTCATATAAATTATAGTGTGGTATAATTTTCAATTACTTTTCTTTGAACTTTAAAAGGTATTTTAATAAACTGTTAGTATACATTAGGTTTATTAATATTTATTTAAAATATCAATGTCCCCTGATGGCATTGTCATTATACTTACTTGAATATAACAAATAGATGCATGATACATAACCTAAATTCATAATATTAGGAGAAAAGTTATTAAAATTGGTTTATATAATAAAAACTAAAAATTGGCTTAATACATAAAGATAGTATATTTTAAGCCAGGCGAGGTGGCTCACACCTGTCATCCCAGCACACCGGAGGCTGAGGCAGGAGGATTGTTGCAAGTTCGAGACCAGTCTGGGCTACAAAGTGAGCTGAAGGCCAGCCTGAACTGCATAGCGAGACCCTGTCTCAAAACACACAAAAAAAAGACATAAAGATAGTATATTTTAAAGCAAAATCTATTTATAGTATGTTTCATGCTTCTTATACATGATCTAATTTCATAATATGAAAAGAAAAGTTATCTGAATGGGTTTATATAATGAAAACTAAAGATGGGCTTAGGAAAAAGTATTTGAAAGAGAAAATTAAATATTTATAATGCATTTCATGCTTCTAATTGTGTAAAAGCTTTGCTATGTAGCAAATATATAGACAATATAAACCTGAGAATTATATGCATTACTGATTCAATTTAAAGTACTACTATTAATTACATCCCTAAGATCTTCTTGAAAATATTATAAAATACAGAATGTGGGTAGATATGAATATGGCAAAGTAAAATGGAATGTGAAACTTAGTTAAAACCCAGAAACTAAAAAGTAAAACATGAAAGCAAGTACATATGAAGGTGAGACAATTATTACTTTTATACTATACTGAGTATTATTTTCAAAATTAAAAATAAATTATGCACTCTCTTGTGGAAATTGTAGACACATTTCTATAAGTAATCTATAAGTAAACAAAGAAAATGACAATCTTGTAACCTGTATATTACGTTTTTAATCTAACTTACACTTTGCTTCCTTAAAAAAATACGTCAAATTACCATGGCTTCCTGATAAACTCTCTTGGCTCACCTGTCAATTTTCTCATTTGAAATATGAAACAGTTACCAAACAATAACGCTAAATAAATACCTTAGTGAACATCACAAGCAGAAGTATAAATCTTGATTTTTGTTGTGATTGCTGCTGTTGGTTTGCTTTGCAATCATGAAAAAATGTTAAAAATAAAGAGCAGATGGTAAATACTGATTTTCTTATATGTAAGAAAAGATAATTTTTTCTCAAGCCTTGGAATTTATTAGAAAAAAAACCTAAATTGTTCTCCCATAGTTTGCTATCTTTCCTGAACATTTCAATTTTATTTTAAAAGTATGTACTCTGAGAAAAATTTATTCAAATTTACTACAAAATAAAGAATAATATTTCCATAAGAATTAAAATTCTCCAGAATTTCAGTATTTTTCAGACTTACTTGTGAGGTGCAAGTCCATTTTTTTGTATCAAAAATGAATCACATTTTGTACCTTTAGTTAGATAATTTTTTGTACCAGGAATCAAACTAGGGACCTTACACTTGCCAGGCAGGAGCTTGTACTGCTGAACTATATCCCTAGCCATAGTTACATAATCATTAAATTTTAAAATTGTCTCCAGAAAAACACAGAACAGTGTAGAGACAGAATAACTGAGGACTGGAAGATCACAGTAACTGGCCAAATCATAGAAGTTTCAAAATATACCACTAATCTAAATCACATTCTGTTATTTATGCCTTATCTCTTCTTGATGTTGGCCTTCTTTAGATACAAAATTATGTTTATATTCACATATATATGATTAAGTATTTTTAAAAGCACACACTATGTGTTTCTAAGATACTTATGAGTATCAATCTTCTCAGCCAAGTGAAATGTTCAAAAATCAAAATCAAGAGGAAAGAGAGAGGCTTGTCATTGCTCAGCTACAATGTAGTGATAAAAAGCACAGAAACAAAATCATAAACATTCTCTCACTAAACGACAAAGCTAAAGTGAAAATATGGCCATTTCTGTAGATTTCGAGATTTCAGTTTAACATTTGGAACCATAGCAAACTGTCTCTGTGACCTGTGATGAAACCTCACTCTTGATTCTCCCACATGGGTGCATCTTAACATGGAGCTTGAGGCTTGAAGGATGATTTATCCTTTTTTGAAAAGCTTTTAAACCTGTGTCTGAAGATAGTGCCAATAAATTTGCTAGTTATCCTGGATGCCTTT
>PVLA01019059.1:0-13093 GCA_004027455.1 Hydrochoerus hydrochaeris
CATATTCTGGGTCACAGGGAGCTATGGAAAGATTCTGTTTGTAAATATATATTGTATATATATGAGGGGAATAAAGTCATTTGTTTACACACATAATTGTTTGAATGCTCAAGATGTGTTCTGATTCTGCCTAAAGTGAATTCGTTCCACTCAGGTGAATGCTTTGTCTTTCCATTTTCTTGGCCGAAATGCAAAAGCAATCCTATAAAATCACACATTGAACTACAAGACTAACAGAGACTTCTCTATGAACATAAATCTCTCTGCTCAGCCCAGCTCAGCACTGTCAGCTCCAAAGTGAAGCAACAATTCCTTTGTTCAAATGACAGGTCTGGAAATTTCAAATCCTTTACCTTTGCTAAACTTCCATCTAAATTTTCCCCTTCTGAAAAGTCTTCAAATAATGTCCTAAGTAACATCTTAGAAACACCTCAGCTCTCCAGTACTTTCAATCACACTCTTTCAGTGCAGGCATTGTACTCTACCTACCAGGAAAAATTCAGTCCATGCATACGTTCCTCCCTTATGTGATTTCTCTTTTCGCTTTTAGAAAGTGTCCAGAAGGGCATAACATTTGTTAAATGTTATTAGGCCTAATTTGTGTTTCATATTGCTTTGTTTTCTTGCTTTTGGTGTCATACTAAGAAGAATTTTTTGTTGTTAGAGCAGAAGAACTTTTGCCTAATGTAAGTAAATTCACAAAAAATATGAGGTGATTTTTCCTATAAAATTTTTATTATTTTTCCTCTTACATTTAAGTCTTTGCAAAATTCAATATGAATTTTCACACATGCGTATGACAGGCCCTGAAAATCCATCTTTTACACTCAGATAACCAGTTGTCCTAGGTCTAGTTATTTTATCCCCTGCCTTATCTTCCACTCTTACCCAAATTCAAATATCCATAAATGTAAGAGTTTTGTTTGGGAATATCAATTCTACTTCATGAACAAACAGGTTGCCATTACTCTCGGACCAAACAACGTTGATTACTTCAACTATATGGCTAAAATTTGAAGTCAGGGTCTGAGGCATAGCTGAATGGCAAAGGTCATGCCTAGCATGTAGGAGATTCTTGGATTTCTTGTCTTTGGTGTCATAGCTAAGAAGGTTTTTCTTTTCCAAGTACAACTAAAAATAAGATATTGGAATAAAACTTAAATCTTTCAACTTAATTTTTTCTCTTTTTGCTATTTTCTGTCCCTCGTGTTTCCATATTAATTATAGATCAGGTAGACAAATATGTAAAAGTCAGAAAAAAAAAAAGACCCAGCTGAGTTTTTGGTATAAATGGTGCTGAATTTGAACCTGCAGGGCCAGTCTGCATTTTAGTAACTATTTTGCTTGGCACCAGCCGTGACCTTGGCAATCTCCCAGGGTATCCACCAGGCCATCTCACGACCCAACATGATTCAGTGCCAGTTCATGAGGGACGGACTTTACTCCCCCCAAAGCATCCAGCTGCCTGGGATGCTGCAGTTTATCAAGGTTAGGAAGGCTACAGTACACACCACAGTGGTTGGCTCCCCAGTAAAATCCTCCTCATCTATCTTCACTTTTACCTTTTAAATCTGAAAAATAGTTCATTTTAGCATATAATATAATTTTGTGTATCTACATATGCCTACGTAAATATTCGAATTAGCTCTAACTTTTGGATATTTTAAATAATGTGTCTATGAAAGTGGGTGTACCTGTAATATTTTTCTACCCTGTTTTAAACTTTTAGGTGGTATATAGCCGAAAATGAATTTCAGAATTATATGACACGTTTAACTTTACACTTTTGAAGAATTGCTCCTCTGTTTTTCATATCAGGTGGTTTATTTTACAACATGATCAACTTTGTGCAAGAGCTAAGAGGTCCCCCAAATCCTCAGTAACAGTGCTTCTGTTCTGGTTTTGAGAGTATTGTTTTATCAAAACATTATCAAGTGTTACTAAAATATAAAAGCTGAATGAGTTTTTAATATGTGATGTTAAATAGAAATTTCTTTAAAAGTCTCAATTATACAGGTATGCAAGGGAAAAGGAGGGCAGAGCCACTTTTCCTATAAAGAACATTTATTCTTCTGGTGCATACAGGACACACCCAGCTGGCCTACTTTTTAGTAGAGTTATCTACTGATCCATTAAGTGTCACTACATTGTTTCCATTATTTTTATCCACAATTTTATATTAATAAGTTTTGAGTGGTTTTACCAGCTTTTGATCAACTGTTTAACTTCTTGGATATCTGTTTGAATCTGTTTCATGCATTGTAGTTCTTTCCTATATTGCTCATTCAAGGTTTCCATCATTTTCCTATGGTCCTCTTTTTTTATTTATATATTCTTTAGATATGCTCAGCAATTCTTTCTTTATGTTGTGATTTTTTTTTACCTGATTCATCATTTCTAATCTGATTACTTTTATAGTCTCAGGAAGTTGTTTCTTTACTTCAGTTGCTATCCTCTGGGAGATTTCAGGTGCGTGACTTCCATTTTCTTCTATGACTATACCTCCCTAACTTGTTCTATGTGGGCTGGAGAGCTGAGATTGCCTTTTGCTCCTTCCTCTTGACATTCTCCAAGGTTCCTCCCAGCACACCAATTGTGCAATTCCCATGCACTTCCCATGTTGGCCGCCCCTCCGTGGTGTAGAGAAATGGTGTCTCTGAACCCAGTTCCCAGGGAGATAGCAGGACATGGAGCAGGATTCTCCAGACCCATGATCCTACACTGAGGCTTCCCCAATGCCAGAGGTGTGTGGTGGAGGGGCTGCTTCTTCTCTCAACCTGCCTGTCTGCACTGGGTCCCCTCTCCATGTTAGCACACATAGGGGAATGTTTGTATGATTCTCGTGGCAGGAAGTGGCTCCCAAAAGGAAGCAAGGGTCTCCAACTGGGCCCTGCAGGCACTTGGGGCATATCAGCTGTGTCTCCCTGCCCACCCTGGGTGACCACAAAAAATTTTGAAAATGGGACAATTAAGGAAGATAAGGGGACATTTTATGCTTATTAACTACAAAGAGAGAGGGCAGAACTTAGATATTCTGAAGAATATTGGATTTTTCAGGCTTTGGCACAATATATATAAGATGCCAGTGGGATAACTAATCAACTAAGAGATGCACAGGCTCTGAGAATCTAATACTCATATAACAAATCTAGGAATAAATTCAGGACAAAACTCTTCACCTTCTCTATTTGTGGTGAAATCGACAAGTTCAGAGCGAGGACCTAGCCTCTTCACTGAGCTGTACAGAGAAATATTTCAGCACGCAATTGACAAATGATTACATATATTATTCCTTGCTAAAGGTAATTATTACTCAAGCATTTCAGATTTCATGTTATATTAATTGTAAAGAAAATGTGAGAGTTGCCAGGCTTTGACTACTTTTTCACACAACTACCTGCACTGTGGCCTTGGTCCCCAGTGTGGCCATGTTAAAGGGCGCTGGGACCTGTAAGAGCTGGGGCTGGTGTCATGTGCGGTGGTCAGGGCTTTGGCTGCTGCCCTGCAGGAGCTTAGTGCTGCCTCATGGAGAGGGTTGGCACTCAGGAGAGCAGGTTGTTATAAAGCGAGGCCGCACCATGTGCTTGCCCATTCCAGCGTGCAGCTGTGGTGTGCGCCCTTTGAGGCATAGACAAGAAATTCTCACTCAAGGTCACACATATGGGGTTGCTTAGTTTCGGACTTTCATCCTGCAACAGTGTGATTTATGCAAACATCTTTTCCTTATAGCATTTTACATGTGGGTACTTTCTTATACCAACTGATAAAGCAAGCAAAGTTTCTTTTTTAACATGTGGTTTTAAATTTCGATTTTTTTAAATAGAGTTACTCAAAGTGAAAAAATTCTCTTTACATCAAGTGAATTTTCCTAAACACAGGCTGTTAAACGTTACACAGATCACCTGTAAAGATGGGGATTCGTGTTCAGTGTATCCAAGTTGATCCTTCAGTGTTGTCCTTGTACTACGCTCTCACTACTGCTATTGCTTCCACTGAGTAATAGACACATTTTGTGTTGAAACAAAAATAGTGCTATGTCCACGTTCAGTTGCTTTTGCTTTTTGTTTTGTCAGGACACTCTTTGCTCTTGTCAAGTGGTCCTTATACATTTCCTGCAAGTTTTCATTTTCCGTAGACTGTATTCCCAATGGGACAGAATTCTGAGGGCCGCAGGAAAAGTAACAATATAGGAGAGGCAGATTTCCACTCTCATGAGAGCCTTCAATCCGGAGGGCACATTCCTAGACCACACTTCCTTCCCTATTTTGCTCTTTCTCTATCTGTAAACCTAATGTGTCTGTCTGTGTCTCATATAAGACAAGCCGCGTGAAATTCCAGCTCCTGTGGCTGCCCTGAGAGCATGATGTTAAGTGAAATGATCAGACGCGGCTTGAGCACTGCATTTTGGTTTTTATCCACAACTTTGACTTCCCCGTTCCCAGATATTTCTAAAGCTGCAGTTTAGGTATGTGTTACCTGTATTGAAACAGTTTTCTGTTTTCAAATACTGTGATGTGGCTATTCTTTTTATATTTAAGTCACAGTTCTTACTGTAACCCCCACTCACTCCTAGTGGGGTGATACAATAACCTGTATCTTCTATTAAATCAGGTGTCATTGTTAAATCTGCATTGCTGACACTGAACAGGAGGAAAGAGAGTTGGGGTGCAGAGGAAGCTGCTGCCCTTTTCTCCAAACCTTCCCAGTGAACACCATATTCTTAATCCATCTGACAATGCTCTCAGCATTTCAGGCAACAGAAGAAGCAGCCGAGGCATCCCAGACTCCCACGTGTGCGTCCCTGTGAGGTTTATGTTGCACACGCCTCACTGTGGGATGGTGACTGCTACTGAAAACTACTGCTGCTGTGTTCATCAATTACTTTCCATCAGTAGTAGGAGACTGTGCCCAAGTGATCCAAGAAAATAGCTCCATGTTTGATAGATGAGAGCAGATCACAGCAGTCTAAGGGGTGGCTTCTCTGACAATTGGCTGTTGTGTACATCATAACTGTAACAGGGTAAGGATCCACACACTCAGACAGAGAAAGATATTTGGAGAGAGAGATCTAGTGGTCAAAGTAAAGCCTTTGGAGAAATGTGCACAAATGTCTACTTCTCAGTCTGTATCCAAGGCTGTGCATTGAGGATTAGAAAAAAGCAAAATCTCCAACACCAAGAAGTAATTGTGAGTCTCAGCAACAAAACAGAAGAAAACTTTCTCTGCTTCAGCATATAAATAATTTAGATCAAGTGGAAGATTGTGCTCTAAATTAATTATTAAGCATTGTAAAATGTCCTTGGTTGAAACCAAGCACACTTAGTCTTCATGAACTGAGTCAGAGCAAGTATTGTTCTCACCGATCTGTGTGTTGAGTGGTTTCAAACTGCAGCTACATGATGAACCAGTGGTTAAAAGGAGCAAAGTAAACTCTGACATGATTCTTCTTGATGCTCTTTCAGTTTCTTATAATCATGTACTTTTCATCTTTTTAATGGTAAGTGAACACATTTGGGGCAACAGCATCACCTAGATGTTTGTTTCTGTTTTGGTTTTGATACGTTAAAGTATAACTACGAACCTTCCATGGCATTTGGCCTTATTTCCTGTCTTACTCTACAGCAGAAACTGGAGGACATGGGATTGTCAGTCACCCAGGGGCTGAAGGTGGCCACGCTGTGCTTGACTCTTCCTCTGTCTTCTTTCAATAGCTCTTTTCCTAGTGCATCTGAAACGCAGTCTATGCTCACTGACTCATTAGTACTTTAAAATGATAGACATTGCAGATTCTGTTTCAGAATTTAAAGACTACAGTCACCTAGAATTCTATACAAATATTGCCAGAGAAATGTAAAACCAACCAGAAATGACACATTCAGTGTGCAAATGCACTTGCCCTGGAATCTATTGTCTTAAATGGGAAATAATCTGCAATGTATTTTATATTCCTGACAAGAAAGAGACACATGTTGTCCTGTGTTTCATTTTTTAAGTATATCAATCTAAGTTAGGACAAGAAATGAAATGACTTATAAGTAACCTAGATATAACACTGGAGGAAAGTTTAAATTGAGAGCTATTTAAAGCATAACTTTACTATAGGATTACAACAAAAATGTAGGTTTCAGTTTTAGGTAATAATGAGATCATATTATTGTAGGAGAATGAAACTCCTGACCTACTATGTCCGGTAAAAGCTCATGTTCTCTAAATTGAAGAATGAATTTTAGGAACAATGGAGGTAAGTGCAGAATATATTTATTGAGAGAAAAAAGCTTCTGTCTGAAGAGAGACCGAAGGGGTCCCGAGTGGGTTGCCCAGGACTCTGTCGTTTTTAGGGACTTTTATAGAGTAAAACCATGGGTTCAAGGTGGGAGAAGACTGGGAACTCACAGGCAGATGGGCATAAGGTGGAGCGTAACTATAGTCAGACAGTAAGATCAATAGTTCAGGTAAAATTGATTACAGTAGGGACAAATGAGGAAGCGAGTCACATAGAAAATGGGCATTCTTACGGAGCAGTGACTCTTCCCTAGGGGTATGGGAAATATTTAGGGTATCAATCCTCAGGATATGGGTGCATTTGTTTGGCCTTTTGTCTTGAGGCCTGGTCTCCCTGCAGTTGCCAGGTGTCTGCACTAGCTCCATTGAGGACCCAGCCTTGTCTCACTGCCTATAATATTTTTAACTAACTCAGCTGCCTGCAACAATATGAAAATGATATATCCTTACTTGCTAGCAATATTTACTTATAGGAACATGGTACCAAATACACAATGTTCAGCATTAATTTTAAAACTTAACATTTTTAAAAAGTTTCATTTTTTAGTATGAATGTACTATATAATGTTTATGTTCATTCTAGAGAGTTGGGGCACTTAAATAACATATCTTAATTCTTTTACATCTCCTTTGACTCTACTTTTTTTCTATTTCCTCCATCTGTTGATGTCCTTCCTATGTGTGAAAGTTCTGTCTTCTTATTTCCTGTGATTTTTTATTTACCCTTTAAGTTATATAAGCTTTGTGTTTATCACATAAGAAAAACTATTCAATATTTAAAATTCTTTTTTTTTTATCAGTACCTAGGATTGAACTCATGACCCTGTGTTTGCAAGGCAGGTGCTTGTGCCACTGAGCTAAATCCCCAGCCCAATATTTAAAATTCTTAATTCAGAAAAGACAAAAAACTTTCCAGTTCTGAGATGCATGAACTAAATCTCAAGTGCTCCATTGGTCAATTTATTGTTTATTTGCAAACATCATTTTTGGGCTTTTAGCAGTCACTTATCATTTAGAAAAAGATAATGCAAGGAAACCAGGGATTTATTTATTTATGTTTATATTTATTTATAGAATCTCGTATCTACTATGAGTTTACAAAACGATTTTTGAATACTCAAAACTCAGTCACATTTTATTTATTTTTATCACTCATTCTCTCCCTGATTATAGTGTGTACAGATGTTTAATAAGTGAGTAACAATCATTTTTCAGTGTCTTTCAATGTTGTCTTCTGAGAAGAACACAGTGGAATGTAACTTCCTACAGTGTTCAAATTCTCTTCTCAAGGATCATCAGAAGTGGTTGGTTGTCATGTTGCCCAAATTTGTTGAAACCTGAGGCAGACAGGGAAGACTAGGGTGAACTGAAACCGAAGTTCCTGTGACCTCTTGGTCACTTGTGCAAAGACACCAAGTAAAGAGACCACGTAAGTCTCCTGTTACTTCTGCCACTCCAGGCCGCTGCAAAAGACAGCTCCTCGCCTGAAGAACAAGCAGAAGGGAACAGAGAGCACTAATCAGTCACCCTGAGTTCCCCTGTGTCTCCCTCTCAGACAGGCTTCCGCTGGATGCCTCACTGCTCTCTTGCACTCTTAAGCAGCACATGTGACAGCTGGCCCGTCTCACACAGGGAGGTTTATGTTCGGGGCTGTATCATTGTGCAAGGTGCATACCGACTTTGTTGACAGAAATAAACTCCAGCATCTTCAGCTTCCATCCTGCTGATTTTCAGTGTGAAATCTGTCCCTGACCCACTGCCACTGAACCTGTCTGGCACTCCAGAGGCTCTGTTGGAGGCCATAGAGATCAGAAGCCGTGGGGATTGGCCTGGCTTCTGTAGATACCAATGCAAATAGGTACCATAGCTACCAGCAACACTCTGACTGGCCTTGCAGGAGATGGAGGCTGGCTCTCCAGGGCTGATGGAGAGGAAGCTTGGAGTCTGGGTCAGCACAATATCCCCGCTGGATCCTGAAACAATAACACAGGTTAAAGTTAAGTTCAAACATTGTGAGAAATTTGCATAATTTCCTTTTGTTATTTAATTCAAGTTAACTTTCTTGTTCATATCATACAACTTTTTCTAAAAAAAAAAGAACTAAACAAAACAAAAAACAAACTAACCTTGCCATTGTATTTAGAATGCACAAGAGAACTCCTTCTGATGTAGTATCTTTAGAGTCCTGATCATTGTTAGAAACCTATAAATTCCCTCAACCAAAATTTCAAATTCCCACCCTTGCAGCACAGATCATGTCTCTACCCCATGATCACAGTAAAGGTGAGGAGCAGCAGGACCTTCCCAGTCCCTCCACTTCCTCATCTCCTGTTCTTACCAGGGATGCAGAGCATTAGCAGCCCCAGGAACTGAGCAGGGAGCCTCATTTTGAGAAGCTGATCTCAGGAGCCCTGATCAGTCAGCACCAGTTTAGAGCTGAGCTTTTATCTCAGACCTTCAGGGAAGGGCCTCCCTGGGGACTCTATGCAAATCCCCTAGTGGGTTCAGTGGTGTGAGACAACCTCATGGTAAATTAGAAGGAGACAACAGCAAGAGGGTGAACTCCAGTGACAGAAACTATCCCATAAAGGACACAAGTGAAAAACCAGTGAAATTTGTCCTCAGTAATAGGGAGAATTATCCTTAGAACAAAGTTTATTTCAAAGTCCTTTGACAATGAATCAGCTAGTGTAGAAAGAGCAGAGTTGCAGGAAATGTATATCTGAGACATTAAGATTTTCTTGAGTGATGAGTTACTGTTCTGTTTGTCTTCCTAGTTATTCTCTAGGAAATAAAAAAAAAGAAAGAAAAGAAAGCAACTCCAGCCCCACAAATACAGATAGGTCTCCAAGTAAAAGGTGGTCTAAAACCAGCTGAATATTTGTCTGCTATCTGGGTCATCAGGTTAAATGTGTGAAATGTCAGTTGCAAGAATTAGTTGCTTTTACCTGAGAACTAAAATCAGGAAATGCTCTCTGTCACAGGGCTTCATGAAGAAAAATAAGTATCTTTCTTGTGCACAATCGATCATTTCAGTTGAGGAAAATCAGAAATGATTTGATGCCTCACATTATGAACATATAATTCTTTGGTTAGTTTTATAATGAGATTTATGAACTTTATAATTACCTCACATATACCAGACTGAAGATAGGGATTTTTAAGAACCTAACTTCCCAAATAATGGTATGAAATGAACAAGACATAATTTTACATTACATTATTCTGAGTGAGGCAGAGAAATTCTTTCCTCAATCTTTCACAACAGAGAACCAGTTCATATCAGAGTAAAATTCCCTTCTCAGCATGAGAATTTATGTATCTTGGCCTGTATGTCGGGTGGAGTTTGCCACAGGCTGTTTACAATTACAATTGTGGTTTAGAATTAAAGGATATGCATGCTCATCAACACACAACTACTATCCCCAAGGCACTCCTGTCACTGTGGACACTGAGAACTTCGCTGAAGGGCACCACACTCTGTCCCTTGACTCAAAAGACCTAAGAAAAGGGTTGCTGGGAAAGAAGAGGAAAAGGGACACTACTGTGATTTACAAGCTAATTAGAAAATCTCACAGACTGTTTTAGATTGAATGTCTGTGTCCCTCTTACAGTTACACACAAAAATTCTACTCCCTGTTTTGAAGATATTTAAGGCAAGACCTTGGGGAGATAATGAGGTGACATCACCAGGGTGCTGTTTTCATGAAGGATTCAGAGGCTCTCTAAGGGAAGAAAGAAACTGACTTCTTTACATTTATCTTCCAGATGAGGACACGGAAGAATCATGGTGGTCTGCTAGGAAGCATGTATCTCTTATGAGGTATCCTACCTGTCAGCAACACAATCTTGGGCATCTCAACTTGTGGAAGATTGAGAAACTAGTGCATGGAATATAAAACACCCAGTCTAGGAGTTTTTGCCATTTGTAGGGAAAACTGAGTGACTTGGTTTCCTGTCACTGTGTGTCTTCGGTTCTGTCGCCACCAATTAGATAAAACACATCAGGAGGATAAATCAGTAGTTGTTTTGCAACTTGAGAGGCCCCATAACCAACACCTGTGCCTAAAGATAAACTTTGCTTCATCATCCTTAGGTGCTGCCTAGCTTTTTACTTGGCAGCATGTTATATCCCAGAGAGAGCAGCCAGAGGGAACATGCTGTGGGAAGGTGTCTGGGTTCGCAGGTGAACGCACTTGAATATTCTTTCTAGGAAGATTCTTATTAATGCCCCTAATACATTGATAACAGGTGTTAGAGCAATGGCATCCTTAAACAGTTATTCTTTTATGTAAATTTACTCTGGTAGTTAGAAAATGCTATAGGAAATGTCTTCTGAGCCCAAAGAAATGTCATAATTATGTGAATTTTTGAAAGCTCTCCCTCTTCTTTTTTTATGCTGAAAAGATACCATTTTACAGGAGCCTGTTTGTGCCAATTTGTGTCCTGTGCACAGGAAGAACAATAGCCTACTCCATGCAGCCCACAACATTTACTAAATTACTATATTCTAAAGGGAGGTATTTTGAGAGCAATTGTCAAAGATGCTTCTTAATCTTCTTTGCTAGTGGACCTAAGCACATCAAACTTCGTGCCCAAACAGTGCACCATGAGAGAGTGCAGTGGCACAAGACCTCTGTGTGTCCCCGTAACCCTGTGTTAATCTTTTACTTTGATCACATGGAAAGTAGTTCAGAAGAAAGCTGTTCTGGTCCCTGAGACCTCAGCCTGCCAACAACTACCAGAAACGCAATCTCTTGGCCTATATTCCTCTTTCTTTTGATTGTGTCTCTGTTTCCTTCTTTCAGGATTCTTCTCTTTTCCTAGGTACAAGGATTCTTCCTGCCCAGTAAGTACATCCAATTGCATGGTATCTGAAGTATACATCTCCTGACCTTTGAACTCTCAGGCATTAATAACGACAGCAATTTGCTACCACTTTAAATAATGGAAATACTTGTGCCCTCTTTTCAAAGCCATGGAGTTCCAAGGTTATACGCTTAACCTTGTTTCAGAGCTGTATGATTTTCCCTTGTGATTCACAGGACCAGTTGAGTTAAATGAGGAGCATTTAAAAATAAATTATAGGGAAATGGGAAAGCATAAAAAGGAAATTATCTACAGTGAAAAAATTGGTGAGTGACATATTTTTCCTCATGTTGCTTCCATTGTTTTTCCTTCCAGGATGATTTTCTTTTTGACAGGCTTTGGAATCCTCACGTGTGTGACATTCTGGGTCTTAGAGAAGCTTAACATTGTTGCCATGAGATGCTTTTCTTGTAGATGGTTTTTGAAATTGAATGAGAGGAAAACGATTTAGTGGTTTTGAAAAACCAATGGGCAGATCCAATGAAACCAATGAAGAGCATCTAAAGTTGAAGACTCAGATGGAGAGGTGCTTTTAGCAAGTGACTGTAATAAGTGGCTTTTCTCCTCAAGTCAGAGTATCATATGCTGGAGAACATTATTTCTTAGTGCTTCAACACTCTATGGTGTTACCAGGGAAAATCCTTATTTGATACCTGGTTCTCTGACTTTCTCATGACAGTAAAAACAGCCCTGTGCATTATAATACTCTGTTAAAATGTTCCTACCTAGACTAACCTGAATGCATTCTCTTTTACTCAATGAGTTCCAAACAAAAGCAGAATCTGGAATCCTCACTTTCAATAAGAAGAGGGTTGCCATGAGTGCACTGCAGAAATTATGCTGATCAATGGATTTCCTGTCCTTTCTAAACAAATCTCTCAATGACTCTCAAGTCTGGCTTCATCCAGGAAACAGTCTCAGCAGGTCTTTATCAAGAGGAGCAGCCCTGCCTCACACCTCTGCTTCCTTAGGTGGTTTTTGTCATGGTTTGTATGACAAAACTGTGAGTGGGTAACTATAATCATGTCGACAGTAATAAGTTGCAAAATCATCAGGCTGCAGGCTGCTGATGCTGAGAGTGAAATCTGTCCCAGATCCACAGCCCCTAAGTCTTGAAGGGGCCCCAGAGTATAAGTTGGATACATGATAGATCAAGGGTGTAGGTGCCTTCCCTGGTTTCTGCCAATACCAGTCCAACTCATTGCCAATACTCTGACTGGCCTGGCACCTCATGGTGACCGTGTCTCCAACAGACATGGACAGAGATGATGGAGACTGTGTCATCTGGATGTCGCATCTGACACCTTACATAGGAAAGATAAAAAGAAAAATCCACACAATCAGTCATGCTTTAAAAATCCTTCCTTGAAAAAAGATGCAGCACTGAGCTGTGTCCTACCCAGTGTGACCCCTTTTTACCTGGGAGTCTGAGGAGCAGGCACCCCAGGAATTGAATAGGGATCCTCATGTCCATGCTGTGTGCTGCCTGGGACTGACTCCAGCACAGGGCTGCTGAGCTTATCAAGAAAGCAGTGGGCGGTGCTCTAGGCATGCAAATCAGGAGGGCAGAGCGTGACTGGGCACAGCTGCAGGGCTGTCTCATTTCAGGAAATCAGGGAAGATCAAGGGACCCAGGTTCCAAACATCACCAGGCTATGCCAGAGTTTTGCAGAGTCTGTATTTCTTCAGGGACCATGGGACAGCATCAGTCTGCAGTTAGTGCTGTGATTAGTGCTCTCCTGCATTCTTCATGGTTCCTCACACACTTCCCTGTTTATTAAACTCACGATTGTAAGCTGATGAGCCTTTGAGATTGGAGGAAAATTTACAATCGGAGGAAATTTGTTTGAGTTTCTCTGGACATTGATCCAACAGGACTAAAATGTTAAGTCAGACATTGTCCACTGTGGCTTCCCTTTCTTCGTGCCTCAGTCTCCCCAGT
>PVLA01019060.1:0-13168 GCA_004027455.1 Hydrochoerus hydrochaeris
AGTGAGCTTGCTAATCATTTCCTTAGTCAAGTAAAAAGGTCTGTGAGTTATAGATTCAGATTGTAAAGGAGGCTTTGTGTTTGCATAGTGTCTGTTAAAAACATCTGCATTCCCTGCACTTGTTGCACAGCTATAATCCCTGTAATCTAGGAAGCCAAAGCAGGAATATTGCTAGTCAAGCCCATCCTGGATAACTTAGGCACTTAGTGAAATCCTGTCTCAAAATACAAGATTTTAAAGGGTGGGGGTTGGGAATAGAGCTCAGTGGGAAGGCCCTGGTTTGATCAAAATGCCATGAAATTACCAAAGTAAAAATAAAAGAACAAGTTGCTATGAGAATATGTAATAAAACAAGACAGGAAGTTCAAGGAAGGCCTCCTTGAGAACCATATGCTTGAGTTAACACCTGAAGGGAGAGGAGGTGCACACTAAGTACAAAGGAAGAGATAAAAATACATTCCAAGGCCTGAAGGGCATAGAAGAAAGTCAGTGATGGAGAGCAGTTATGTGGGACGTTGTGAGCAGGGCGTTATCATGCAGTGAGGCTGGAGGTGCAGGAGGATCAGAGTCTCAGTAACCCTTCTTGGCTGTCACTCAGATTTGCAGTTTCATTCCAAGAGGAGCCAGAAGTCACTGAGTAGATGTAAGCAGGGAGTGAAAAACAAATCTGTGCTTTGAGAGAATCACTCAGGGTACAATAATGCTGTGTCTTGCAGGCAGCCTTAGAGACACAGGAAACAAGTCAGGAGATTATTATTGTTGAGGGGAGAGAGGCTGGTAGCTTGTCCCTAGGTAGCTTAGGAAAGCTCTATTAGAGATTCCTTCCTATACCAAATCAAAGCTTACACACTCACACGTCTATCCAACTGCTCTGGAAAGCAGTTTCTAAGCAATGATAGTACACCATTCTGTTTGTCATTATGCCCATGTTGTGTGAAAGTTATATCAATAGTTATCAAAACTTCTACCCACAAGTTGCATCCAAAATGTACATCTATGGTTTTTTTGGGGTGGACTGCAAAGAACACTCCACATTAACATCATGGTCCTATAAATACAGTAGCTTAGGCAATGGATTGTATCACCATCTGTTCCACTCTACCTGCCTGGCCCTACTGCTTAGTCCTCCCTTCCTGTTAAAAAGCACATTTTCCACAAGTCCTCAAGTGACTGTATATTATTTGTCGCCCTCGACAATCTCAGTTGGGCAATTGAGACTCACCTCTACACTGAGTCCAACTTTCTAGAGATTCAGATGCAAACAAGAGATGAGACTGACATTTCAAAGTCAACATTCACGGCTTCAAGTTTTTCTATTGTTATGATAACAAAAGAGAAAATGTTCAACCTACAACTTGACACTTGGAAAATTTAGATTAATATCTGGCTTCATCAGGCTGATACTAATAGAAGCCACCATTTACTGAGACTGTTCTAAACACACTTCATGCATTAACACATTTAGTCCTGAAATTTTTTTAAATTTATTTTTTATATGTTTGTGGAACATAATGACCACAGTCATCAAGGGAGTTTATGTATTGTGCATAATATATCTTCCATTTTTATGTCTCTTTCTCTTTCCTCCCTGAAGTCCTTCTTTCCCTCACCATTTATGAAAGAAATTCCATTTCTCCCTTCAATTCTTTCTTTTCCTTTAAACACCTTTTCACTTCCTTCCCTCTTTCTCTTCCAGCTGTTGTTTTTCTCCTCATTAGAACAATTTCTTCCTACTTCCTAATATCTATTCTCCATTTTGCTCCTTGTTTATAATTTGGGTTTCTCACACAAGGGATACAATGTGATATTTAATGTCATTTGTCAAATTTTTTCATTAAGATTATGGCCTTGAAGTTCATTCATTCACCTAAAAATGTCTGAAGTTTATCATTCTTTATGCCAGAGTAGTATTCCATTGTGTATAAATATCACATTTTCTTTATCCAGTCATCTGTTGGTGAGCATATGGGCATTTTCAAGATTTAGCTATTATAACCTGAGGTGCCATAAACATGTGTATGCATGTGTCTCCATTGTATGATGATTTTGATGCTTCTGGGAAAAGTTCTAGAAGGAGAATAGCTGAGACAAGTGGAACCTGTGGTTTTAATTTTTTGAGAAATCTCCAAAATAATTCTAATCATAGTTGTACCAGTTTATACTCCCACCAACAAGGATGAAGGATTTCTTTTTCTCCTCAGCCTTTGTTGTTAGTTGATTTCTGGATGATAGCCATTCTTTCATGGATGAGATGAAATCTTAGAGTTGTAATTTACATTTCTCAAGTGGTCAGTGATAGTGAGCATTTTTCCTCATGAATTGGCCTTTGTACTTCTTCATCTGAGAAGTATCTATTTATCTAGATGTCCAGTTATGAACTGAGTCTTTCAAGTTGGGGGTCTAATTTTTTTTTGCATTTCTTGTATATTCTAGATGTTAATCCTTTGAAGAGTAGATGCCAGTTTTTCCTCATTTTTTTTTTATTTTTTCTTTTCGAGACAGAGTCTCCCTATGGAGTTCAGTCTGGCCTTGAGCTCACTTTGGAGTCCAGGCTGGTCTTGAACTCACAACGATCCTCCTGCCTCAGCCTCCCTAGTGCTGGGATTACAGGCATGAGACACCACACCTGGTTAGTTTTTCCTCATTCTATAGAATATGTCTTCACCCTGTTGGTGCTATGCAATGTTTTTAATTTGATATGATCCCATGTGTTGATTCACTGTAATATTTCCTGTATGAGGAGGGTTTACGTACACCTATGTCTTCAAGAGTTTAACCTATTCTAGCTTCCAGCATATTAAGTGTTTCTGTTTTAACATTTAGATCTTTGATCCATTTTGATTTTATTTTTGTGCATGATGGGAGATAATTGGTCTAGGTTCACTCTTTGACATGGGGAGAGCCAGATTCCCCAGCACCATCTGGTTGTTTGTTTGTTTAATGTGGGTCATAGATTAATTCAAACTAATTTATCTATGATCTACATTTCCCCCTTCTGGTTTATTAATAAGTCTGTGTAATATCAGTGTGAGGGCTGCAATGTTTCCTCCAGTTTCATGGTATTCCCTGGGTGAGCACTGCCAAACTAAAAAAAGGAGAAAACAAAGAATAATTATAATCTAAATTAATCTATGATCCACATTTTGTTCCTTTTGATGTTTGGTTTGGTTTGGTTTGTTTATTTTTGAGACAAGGTCTTGATATGTAGTGCAGGCTGGCCTTGAACTCACTTATGTAACCCAGGCAGGCCTCAAGCTCACAGCAATTCTCCTTCCTCAGCCTCCTGAGTACTTGGGATCACAGGTTTGTGTCACTACACCTGGGTCCAGCACTATTTGTTATAAGTCTGCTTTTCCTCTAGTGAAGGTGTTTGACCCCTTTGTCAAAGATAAGGTAGCTAAGTGTTCCTGAAGTTGTTTATGTATCTTCTGTTCTGGTCCATTGATCCACATTCTTCTTTTCTTTTTCCAGTACCACACTGTTTTTGTCACTATATATTTGAAATATAACTTGAAGTCCAGGACTGTGATTCTCCTGCCTTGCCCTTGTTTGCCCAGAATTGCTTGTACCATTCTAGGTCTCTTCTGCTTCCACAGTTCTGAAAACTCTTGACTTAGGTCTTAATATTATTCCAACTTTGCAGATGGGATAAAAAGTTATGATGAGAATTTAACATCTGTTGTGACTTGTGTTTATATGTCCCCCAAAGTCTCATGCAGCCATAGGTGGGGTTTTTTCACAGGTGACTGAACATCAAGTGTGTGATTGATTCATGGTGCAATGCTGGGATTAATAGTGCTAGGATTAAGAGTGAGTGATTACTAAATCAGGGCATTGATAGGTTTGACACTGCCGTAATCCCAGCAGGCTGGATACAATATTAGGGACACAAAGAGGTTTGTCTTGCCCCTTGCTTGTTTTGTACCTACTCCCCACTATGAACTGTCTCTGTTCTGCAATACCGGTCTGCCATGCCAGCCTTCCTTGGAGCCAGGTGACTATAAACTGAAATCTCTACACACTGTGAACCAAATAAACCTTTCCTCCCTTAACTTTGGGTGTCAGGTATTTTGTCCCAGCAATGAGAAAAGTAACTAAGACAATATCCAAAGTGCTAAGCATCAGCATCAGGACCCAAGTATTAGTCTCATTCAGAGCCCACCCTCTTACCACAACCCTACTCTGCTGTCAAGGGCAGGAAAGAAAATTTTTCAAATTCTGAAATGAAGGTAAACATTACAAAAATGAATTAAAGCCCCCAAATCAAGAGGATAACCTGAAAAAGTCCAAAATTTTTTATTACTTGTCCTCTAACATGCAGTGGAAAATATTTGAAGGCATTGAAAGAATATAAAACAGAAATAAACCCCAATAGCAACTCATCATTTGTAAGAAATATTGGAAGGCAACTAGAAATGGCCAACAAATTATTAAGGCAAATGTTCAAAACAGAGAAAGGATCATTTTTAGATAATTGGTGTGCTGTTCAGTTTTCTCCATTTTGTCTTCCTTTCTACTCCTCCCTCCCCAGCCCCTAATCTCCTCCTCCTTTCTGGATAAAAATATGTAATATAAGACCTATCCTCTTCATAAATTTTATATGCATAAAACATTGTTATGGACTTAGATCTTATTCATCTTGAACTTAACTGGATTTTTAACCCTGTTCATTAGTAACTCTTCATTTCCCTTCCTCCCAGCTTCTGGAAGCCACCATGATACAATTTATGTCTATAAATTTGAATATTCACTTCACTTCTACATTAGTGCCTTTGACCATTAACCTTGAAATCCAAATGGCTTTAGAAAAAGCTTGCATGTTCTGGTTCCTTAATTATTCATTTACTTTTTCATAAATATTTTTGAGTTCCTGCTGTACACCACATACACCAGGATACTAGAGAGTCAATAGATAGCAAAACAGAGATAATCGCTACTCTCCTGGATATTTCTAGTGAGAAAAATCATTATGGATACAACAAAGACACAACCTGACTGTAATTTTTTTTTTGTAATTTTAAAACAAATCATGTGCTATGGTTATTTAGAAACATAATCATAAAATTCACCCTTTTAAAGTGTTTAATTCAGTGGATTTTATTATAGTTATCAAGTTGTGCAACTATCACCACTGTCTAATTCTATGACTTTCATCACCCCAAAAAGTAATCCTTGACCCATTAGCAATCATTTCCCCTTACTTCCTTCCCATGGCCCCTAGTAACTGAAAATCTAGTATCTCTGTATTTGCCTACCCTGGACATTTTTGTAAAAATAGAATTGCAGAATATGAAACATTTTTTGTATGGCAATTTTCACTTAGGATGATGTCAAAGTTCACACATATCATAGCATGTGTCAGTACTTTATTCCTTTTTATGATGAAACAATCATTCATTATGTGGATATAACATATTTGGCTTATCCATTCATCAGCTGAATGCCATATAGACTTTCCCCCACTTTTTGGCTATTATGAACAACACTTGAGCATTCATGTTCAAGTTTTTGTATAGACATCAGTTTTCAATTTTAGAGGGATATATGCCTAGGACCCCTATTGCTAAGTCAAACGGTAACTACGTCTAACCTTTTGAGAGTTGTCTGATTGTTTTCCAAAGTGACTGCACAATTTTACATTTCACTAGCAGTGTAAAAGGGAATAGTTGTTATTGTTTTTCTGTAACTTCAAATCCAATTTCATTGTTCATCATTTCAAAAGGCCAATGGCTTAAGCATAAGTTGCTACAGCAAGGAAAGGGTTTACTCACAAAGCTAACAAGCCAAAGAAGACAAAAACTGCCCTGTGTCTAGGGGTTGTAGTCATAAGGTAGGAAGGTGTTTCTGGGAGACACAGACATCAGATAGATGGGCACTAGGGTAGTCACAAATTCGATGATAGTTACAAATTCCAGGGTAGTTAACAAACTAGGATGATTTGCATTCCTGAAAAACAGTTGCTATTATTTGTAGGTCACTAGATGTTCTGGGTTCTATACATCTCAAGAAGAGTTACTGATTAGAAAGCATTATGACTTAACATCCTTGTGTTCCTTTTTCAAGGGAATAATTAACCCTCAAGTTAATCATTAGGACACAAAGGAAACTGTCCCCTGGAGAACAGAGGAAAATAACTGAAAGGCAACTGCGGTCAGACAAAACAGTGAAATGCAGCTTTTCACAGAACAGCTGAACCTATCAAGTGGTTGCAGTCAGTGTCCACATCTGCAGTAAGGCTGCTGGGAGACTAGTAAGGGATTGCTCAGCCTTATGACCTGCAGTATTGGTGATTTTTAAAATCAGCGAAAGCAGGTGGCACTAGAGAGTGGAATTAGGTTTTCCCTTAGTTACATTTCTTTTGTATTATAGTAACCTCGGTATGAAGTGTGTTGTGCTTCTTTAATAGCTAATGATAGTGAGCATTTTTTTGGTAATTGGCCATTTGTGTATATTCTCTAGAAAAATGCTGAATTCTTTATGCATTCTAATTTTTTAAAAATCCTAATCAGAAATGTTATTTGCAAATATTTTCTTTCCTTCTGTGGATTATTTTTTCACTTCCTTGGTAGAGTTACTTAGACTCATTTACTTAAAACAATTTTTTTATTTCCACCTTGGAAATGGCATTAACAAATGTTTACTATTAGAAAAAAATTTAGTACAAAAGATGTCTTCCATTTTTGTACACTTTTATCTTGCCCTCTATCAAGCAGCATATAATCATCACAAGATTTCTTATCCCATAACCAACAGAATATATTTTATATTTTTAAAGTAGTGAAGCAGAAAAATACAAATTACATGTATTAAGTATCAGTGCAATAGATCACATTAACTTCCTGTTTTTTTTTAATTTAATCTCAGACTGAGAAGTTGACTATCATAATCACAAATACAGCTTTATGTCAAACGAGCCCCAAACTGCCTTTATAATACAAGATGCCAGAGATGTTCAGGATAGACTATGGCTTCTGTCTCAAAATGGGGGCAGATATATGCGCTGCTTCAACTTCCTTTTAAGAAATTGTTAAATACAGAGGAAATGTAAGGAAGCATGAGTAAGTCCAGCTCCATCAAATCAAAGATGAAGGAGACAGATGCCACCATGAACCAAGACCTCAATGACTCCTAGATGATGCTAGAAGATAAAATTGGACTGAAGGCAGAACCCATGGAACAGACAACCCCAAACAATCAGACAGAGGACATGGCCTGTCTGCTCCTGCTTACTGGGGAGCAATGTGGTGTCAACACCAGTCCTGTTAGGTGATGATTCAGCCTAAATCTCCAGAACATTAACCTGGACTTCAGAAGAGGAAGCCAATGTGTTGGACTTGCTCTTCTGTCTCAGAGTTCTATGAGTTGGTCAACATACAAGTGAGTAATTCCCCACTATTCCTTTGGACTAATTTCAGCCTTTTTGATATGGCTTGTAGTTCCCTGAACCTTTCATACTCTGAAATCAGATAATGACTATGTTTCTCATTTAATTTAGCTTACTACAGAGTGTTTCCAGGTGTGTGGCAGCCACATCTCTCCCAGATCTATAGCTTTGTTTTCCCAAAGCAAAATTTGACTGGTAAAGCAAACGTTTAGACAAGCAAGCACTGAGTCCACCTGACTCATAAATAGAATTCAGTTATTACATAGCAGATATGCTGCCTTTTTTTTCTTTCCTGCTTCCTTTGTTCCTTGAGTTATACAATGAAATTGGTTTTTCTTTTTAAGATTACTTTTTAGAGTACCTGTAGGTTCCCAACAAAATTAGGAGTCCAGAGATTTCCCGTATACTACCTGCTCCCACACAAGCACTGCCTGCCCCACAAGCAACACACAACCCAGGAAGGACAGCTGTTACACCTCATAATCACCGCAAGTCCATGGCTGACATAGGGCTCCCTCTCGGGGTTGTACAATATGGGTTTAAACCAAGGTATAACCACACATATCCACCATGAGTGTGTCCTACAGAGTAGTTTCACTGCTTTGGCCTCTGTGCTCTGCTTATTATGCAAGGTAGTTTTCGAGACCAAGTTTCAAGTACTCAGAAACTTCACTTTTTCCTTTGTAAACATGGCAGAGATGTTCATTTTGAGACAACTGGTTGTGTGCTGAGTAAGGGACTGTGCTCACACTCATTCCCCAGATTAGGAAACTTCAAGTCTCTATCAGGTCCTGATGGGGATGGGGGCTGGGAGGCTGGGGGGGGGTGGTCATTGGCCCTTAGGACTTCCATGCAGAAGGAAGCCTTGGGCCCTTTGGTTCTCAGGCCCTCCCATCTCTGTGAACTTGTTCCAAACTTGTAAAAAAAGTTTTTTGACCCAAAGTCAAAATTTAGAAGGTAACATGAATATCACCCAGGGAGTGATGAAAAAATGAAAAAAGAACTAAGGTCAAGATATATTTTGAACCTTGTTTGCATGTTTAGAAACAAAAGCATGTTCTTAGGGAGCTACGTAAGCACTTGTGTTGATGCATATGATGGTTGACTCCATGAGAGTTTCCACCATTCTTGCTTAAAAATATTTTTTAGCCAGTATGCCTGTAATATCAACACGTGGGAGGTTGAGGCAGGAGGGTTGCTGTGAGTTCAAGGCCAATCTGGGCCACATAGTAAGTTCAAGTCCACCATGAGCTACATGGCAAGACCCTGTCTCAGAAAAAAAAATTTTTAAAGAAAGAAAACAAAAGAAATCTTGATGTCTCTAGACAATGCTTTCTTTAAAGAGAGAGGCTGCATTCAGGACTTTTAGAGATGAATATTTTTAAATTTTAGATGATCCCACAAAAAATAGTTAACCTTTAAGTTCATGTGAGAATTTTTATTTTATTATTTATTTTTCATTTTTGGGGACAGGGTCTTTCTATGTAGTTCAAGCTGACCTTGAACTCATTATGTAGCCTAGACTACCTTGAATTTGCAGTGATCCTCCTGTCTCAATTTTCTGAGAGCTCACCAGCCTGGTAAGTGGCTGGGGCCTGACAGCCCATGGCCACTCCAGGGCGAGAACCATCAGCATTTCCTGAGCTCTGCACCATGTTGGAACTTGGGGCACTGGGAGAACAGGCAGTCAGCTCACTGCTTTGGTAAGCAGCTATGGGCCTGCTGGTGCATAGGCTAAGAATCAAACATACATCCATCCTCCATCCGTCCTCCCCTCTCCTGTTAGCAAATGGGAGCCAGAGGTCTGAGTATCTCTTGGGAGGATGAATGTATACAGTGTGGCAAGTAAGGGAGATTTCCTTCTACCATCTCTTTGAAGGCAAATATTTTTATCACTGTTTTGCTCAGTTCTGATTAATGGTACTGCTCTATTCAATATTCTGTTTTTATAAGTTCAGTATTTCCTTCCATTTTGCTCTACCTGATTGAAAGAACAGCTAATGTGAATAGAATGGGATGTACTATTGTGCCTGTTGCTGTTGTCCTGGTGACCTGCTGTGAGGTTCTGTGCCAATTTCACTGCACTGTCTCAGATGGCTTTGTTCTGTCTTGTTCTGCTGTATTTTGCTACCTTCAAAATAAAAAAAAATAAAAAATAAATAAAAAAAATTTTCCTGAGTGCTAGGATGACAGCCATATGCCACTATGCCCTGCTTGAGAATTTTTTAAAACTGTGAAATATGGACAAATATCCCACAGCTAAAACAGGAAAATTCTATTACATGTACCATATAGCATACTATATTCCTTGAAGTAGAAATGTTGATAAAGCTAAGCCCACTTATATCATTTGTTTGTTTTGATGTTAGAAAATTCAAAAAGAAAAAACTGAAGTTTCTTCTGTCCTTTTCCTGATTATTCAATCATTTCTATCAGAGGTGGAGAGAATGAGGAGAGGTTCATTTGTAGGACAAAATAAACAGTTCCAAAGACAAATATTAGTCTGTCCTTAAAAGAGCACTGACAGTCTTGTCAGATTATAATATCTACAATGTATTCATCATGGTGAAGTAGCACAGACTGTAGATTAAATAAATTTTCCTGCAGGAGTTGTCTGGGACCTGAAAATTATTTCAAAGTTTCAAAGTTTCTGGATCTTCCAGAATAGCACTCATGAGTCCTACATGTCAGGAGGGGAAGAGGCAAGGGCAGAAGAGTTTGAGTGATTGAAGGGAATGGCAGAGTTCTGAGTTCTGAACTAACAATTTTGGAGGCTGAGAGAGCAAAAGTTGGTTGGAGAAATCTGGTAGAATTGCAGGGTGGTTCTGAGGGCTCATTTAAGGTCATATCTATAAATTTACAGTGATAGTAATCTACCCTATTGGAAGACTTCTCAATAGTTCTCAGCTATTTGAATTCCTGCACAAAATTGGATTTCTCCAAGATTATCACATAGTAAAAAACTAAAACCAGACAATATGATCTATGAAAAATTAACATGATGTATTATGAAGTTAAATCATAAAGGAAGCAAAACAAAGAAAAGCTACTGGTTTGGAAAATTATATATTCATCTAGGGACCATGGGATCCTGATAATATCAAAGAATCACTGAAGTGAAAATTCCTGGACAAGCAAAGAGATGAAGGCTGTAGTTAGAGAGTGGGAGGTTTGAGTTAAAGACCTTGGAGATGGTGTAGGATCTTCAGTATATAGGGGACTTAGAACATTCAGGAAATAAGAGATGAAAGAAAGGAAAATTGCTTTCTTGAACAGCAAGGTTGGATAGTACAGAATTATTATAAAACTAAGTTCTTACAAGGAAGAGGAAATACACCCAGTTCTGCAGAAAAAATACATAAATTCTGGGAAGAAAATTCTGAGTCAGCTCTAGGATTCATTTACTGTGACTTCAAAGCCAAATTGTAGATAGCCTTCTAAAATGAATAGCCTGCAATAAATATTCACAGTTATATTTACATTACCATTGACTTGATTATTATTTTGATCTCTGTGGTAGACATACTCATTTCCTCTCCTTTATTTGGTTTTCATCTTATTTTAATAAAAGTATATTACCCTTGACTAATTCAATATGATGATGCTGGCTCATGCAGCCACAACTTGCCACAACTAGCCACAGCGGCCTGAACTCTCACATCCATGACCTGCTGGGGCCACCCAGGGTCACACCACTGAGACTAGCTGGTCACATGAAGAATGGAGCTGGTGAGGGACCTGCATTAACCCACAGTGGGTGCTGGGAATAAGACTCCCCTCCATGGGAAAGGGGCAACCATCTGGAAGACATGTTGGAACTGGGCAGGACAGGCATGAACTAGGAACAACAGACTTCTGTTGGTTGTTCCCCCAGAGAAGATTGGTGGGATCTGCTTGACCTGGGTCACGCCCCTGGCTTGGAACCAATAACTCATCCCAAACCAATTCCCTACATGCAGCACACACTAACCTGGTGAAGGCCCCCAAAGGTTGACTGGTCCGGTGGGGAGAAGCCAGCATACACCATCCCTGCTTGCATGTCAGTGACCAAGAGCAAACTGGAGAGGGCAGAAATCCCTAGCCAGCACACTTCAGAAGAACCATAGCCAACAGGAAAAGGGGCTGGGACCTCCACTATACAACTGTATGGAAGAAACCAAAAACATGACAAGAAAGAAACCAGAGGAAGCCCCCAGGTTCCAACCCTGAGAACATTGATCCAGGAGAGGTAAATACAAAAGAGACTGATGGCAGCAGACATACAACATCAGACATGGCTTCAATGGACATTAAGAGATATCTTCAGGACCTTGTAAATGAGCTCAAACCTGAAATAGTAAATCAAGTAAAGCAAGATATAAGTAGATTAATAAAATAAATGTTAAGTACCTCTCAAGAAGACACAGACAGAAGAAGGGAGGAACATAAAAAAAAAGAGAGAAATCTTCCATAAACAATATAAAGAAAACCTAGAATACATGGAGCAGATTCAAAGAGATTACCAGGAAATTAAAAACTCCATTGAAAGCTGGCAAAACTGCTTGAAAGAAACTAAGGATAGGCTATCAAAACCTGAAGACAGGTTTGCATTGTGTGATCATGAAAGGAAAGATCTCTTAAAAATAACAAGGAAACAGGCAGTAACAATACAAAGGCTAGAAGACAACAAGAGGATCTATAACTTAAGAATAAGAAATGTGAATGAAGAAGCAGGGGTAAAAACAAAGGAAATAAAAAAGATATTCACTGAAATAATTAAGGAAAACTTCCCAAGCATAGGAAAAGAAAATGATATTCAGATGTACAAGGCATACAGAACTCCAGCCACCTACAACCAAAACAGATGTACACCCAGACATATAACAATCAAGATACAAGAAATTTAATATAAGAACAGAATATTAAAAGCCATCATAGAAAAGAAACAGATCACCTATGAAGGAAAACCCATCAAAATTACAGCAGACTTCTCAACACAGACCATCAAATCAAGAAGAGCTTGGAGTGAAATATTCCAAGCCCTGAAAGAAAACAACCTCCAGCTCAGATTGATGTACCCTGCAAAACTATCACTAGAAATTAATGGAGAAAAAAGATGCTTCCATGACAAAGAGGAACTTGTGACCACCAATCCAACCATTTACTGTGACTTCAGAGATATCTTCAGGACCTTGTAAATGAGCTCAAACCTGAAATAGTAAAGAGAATACTGAAGGACATTCTAGAGAGAGAGAAAAAAAATACCAGGATTTCAGGAAAGTGGCAGAGAGGCCTCAATGAATGGGGCAGGTAGTAGAATGAAGGAGAAAAGTAGACAACCAATGGCAGAAAAATAGCATGGCAGAAATGAGGCAGAGAAGGTTGGCTATAATCTCTAACATAGATGGCCTTGATACATGAAGAGGAAGAGGAAGAGGAAGAAGAAGAAGAAGAAGAAGAAGAAGAAGAAGAAGAAGAAGAAGAAGAAGAAGAAGAAGAGGAGAAGGAGGAGGAGGAGGAGGGAGAGGGAGAAAAGGAAAAGGAGGAGGAGGAGGAAGGAAGAAGAAAGAAGAAGGAAGAAGGAGAAGGAGAAGCAGCAGAAACAACACAGGCAGAGTAGATCAGGAGATAGGGTCCACCAAGATGCTCTGTATAGGAAATATAATCAACCTGAAAGAGAGTTTATGTACTGAAAATCAGATATCAGAAAACAATGCTCTATGTGACAGGGAACCAGAGAGAAATAGGGACAACTTGACCAGCATCTACAAATAGGTTGGAAAGACAGGATACTTATGTGCAGTA
>PVLA01019061.1:0-13093 GCA_004027455.1 Hydrochoerus hydrochaeris
TTGTCATCTTCTAGCCTTTGTATTGTTACTGCCTGTTTCCTTGTTATTTTTAAGAGATCTTTCCTTTCATGATCACACATTGCAAACTTGTCTTCAAGTTTTGATAGTCTATCCTTAGTTTCTTTTAAGGAGTTTTGCCAGCTTTCAATGGAGTTTTTAATTTCCTGGTAATCTCTTTGAATCTGCTTTATGTATTCTAGATTTTCTTTCTATTCTTTATCAAATGTTTCTCTCCTTTTTTTGTGTTCCTCCCTTCTTCTGTCTGCATCATCCTGAGAGATGCTTCTTGAGAGCATTTCTTTTATTACTCTACTCATATCTTGCTTTACCTGATTTAATATTTCAGTTTTGATATTGTCTACAAGGTCTCAAAGATATCTCTTAATGTCTATTGAAGCCATGTCTGATGCTGCGTGTTTGCCGCCCTCAGTCTCCCTTGTTTTTCCCTCTCCTGGATCAGTGCTTTCAGGGTTCTGGTCTGGGGGCCTCCTCTTGTCTCTCTCTCCTGTCATGGTCCCTACTTCCTCCTTACAGGTGTACAGTGGAGGTCCCAGCCCCCTTACCTGCTGGCCACAGTTCCTCTGAAGCATGCTGGCGAGGGACCTCCGCCCTCTCCTGCTTGTTCTGGTCACTGAGGTGTAAGCAGCGGTTGCGTATGCCGGCCCCTCCCCACCGGGCCAGCCAAAGTTCAGGTGCCTTCACTAGGTTAGTGCGTGCTAGGTGCAGGGAATTGATTTGGGACGGCTCATTGGGTCCCAGCCAGGGGCGCGACCCAGTCCAAGCAAATCCCATGAATCTGCTCTGAGGAGGGAGCAACCAAATGACTGCTCTGAGGAGGGAGCATGCCAACACTGTGGCTCCCAGTTCAGGCTCCTCCTGCTGGACTCCAACATGTCACCCATTTGGTCACGCCGTTCCCATGGGGAGGGGGGTGGACCTCATTCCCAGCACCAACTGTGGTTTAATGAAGGTCCCTTTGCCAGCTCCACTCTCCATTGGGCTCACCAACTCCCAACTTGAGCACAGCTGTGGGTCCTGTGAGTGGCAGCGAGAATGAGTTTGGGTGGCTCTGCCAGCCGGCACGAATTTGCAAATTCAGGTCAGCAGGTCGCAGCTAAAACACCATGTTCCAATTGTAGCCCCGAGACTACATGTTTGACAAGCTTTTTTATGTTTTAATTTCTTCCTGTGTCAAGAGGATCCATCTCCCTCTGTCTGGATCTCTCCAGGATGTTTTATTCTGGCATATGAGGTGTTTCTCCCGAGAGGCTTTATATTTTATTGCTCACTGATCAGTCATCTTTAGCTCCTTTGAAAGGAAGGATCTCTTAAAGTAACAAGGAACCAGGAAATAACAATACAAAGGCTAGAAGAGGATTTATGACTTAAGAATAAAAAATGTGAATGAAGCAGCAGAGACAAATACAAATGAAATAAAAAGGCTATTCACAGAAATAATTAAGGAAAATTTCCCAAGCATAGGAAGTGATGTTCAGGTATATGAGGTACACAGAACTCCAGCCAGCTACAACCAAAATAGATCTACACCCAGACATATAATAATCAAGATTCCAGAAATTCATCACAAGAACAGAATACTAAAAGTGGTCAGACAAAAGAAACAGATCACCTATAAAGGAAAACCCATCAAAATCACAAAAGACTTCTTGATACAAACTATCAAATCAAGAAGAGCTTGGAGCAAAGTACTCCAAGCCCTGAAAGAAAATGACCTCCAACCCAGATTGATGTACACTGCAAAACTATCGCTCAAAATTAACAGAGAAACAAGATGTTTCCACGACAAAGAGGAACTGGGAGAGTTCGTGATCACCAATCCAACACTGCAAAAATACTGAAGGACATTCTAGAAAGAGAGAACAAAATCACCAGGATTACAGGAACAATGGCAGAAAGGCCTCAATGAACGGGGCAGACAATGGAATGAAAGAGAAAAGTAAACAACAATGACAGAAAAATAGCATAGCAGAGATGAGGCAGAGAAGATTGGCTATATCACTGTTTTGTCTTGGCTGATTTTATTTGAATCTGGTATGCTTGAGGGTGTCAAGTCCGGAAAGGCAGACAGGATTAGGTTAGGAATCATTAGGGGACACATCTCTAGAGGAGTTTCAGAAATTTTGAAAGAGAAGAGAGTAGGTACTAATGAAGAAATACTGCTTATTACTGTTAATGCTACTTAAAGACTGCAGGACCTGAAGAAGTAAAATTACAATAATTCATAATGTCAATTCAACCCCACTGAAAGAAAACTCTCACATTTGTATGCAACCTGGTTGTACCCCAGGAGGAACAACAAAGGCTATATTCAATGAGTCAGTGCAACAGCCAAAAAAAATTCGGTTTCAGATTGCTAGCACCTTCAAATGCCTGTAAAAAATTAAATAAAATTCTCTCTGATGAAAGATAACATCACCGGGGATTTAGCTCAGTGGCCCAAGCACCTGTCTTGCAAGTGCAAGGTCATGAGTTCGATCCCCTGTACCAAAAAAAATAAAAAAAAAAAAAAAAAGAAAGATAACATCAACAGTGGTAGCCAGTTTTGGGTGTGGATTTGATGACTCTGAGGGACACCCAAATAATTTGTAAATTATTATTCCTGGGTGTGTCTGTGAGGATATTTCTGGAGATTATTGGATTATGAGTCCACAAACAAGTGGAGAAGACTAAACCTAAATGTGGACAGCACCATTCAATTTACTAAGGACTAGGAAAAAAAAAGAAAAGCAGAAAGGAGAATTCATGCTCTCTCCCTTTCCTCTACTCTTTCTCTTTCTCTTCTTCTGTCCCTTCCTGTTTCTTGCTGTCTTTCTAGAACTCGCATTTTTTTTGCTGCCACTGCTGCTCTTGGACATGAGAATGCACATTCTTTGGCCTTTGGACTCTGGGACTTGCACTTCTGGTTTCTTGGAACAAGTTATGAAATCCACTTGTGAATGGAATGGTCACTGTGGAATTTTTCAGTCTCCGTGATCATGTGAGCCAATCTTGAAATCCTAGTCTTTCTTTGTCTCTGTCTCTCTCTTGTTCTGTTTCTCCAGACAACTCTACATAATAGTCAACTTTAAACTTTTTTTTTCTAGTTGTTTTGAGACAGGGTCTCGCAATGTAGTTCAGACTGATCTTAAACTCAATATGTAGCCCAGACTGGCCTTGCTCTCACGCAATCCTCCTGCCTCAGCCTCCAGCCTCCAGCATTACAGGCGTGTGCCATGATGCCCAGCCTTACTTATGTGTTAAATTACTATTATAAATCATTTTATAAATATAATGCTTGAGAAATAAGCAGTGATAATGAAACAAAACTCTTCTTAGCAAAGATTAAATGACTGGTTTGGAAATAACTCTTATTTTAAGTAATAGGAAAACAAGTAGAAAAAAAGTAGAACAACTGCTTTCAGGAAATAGACACTAGACAGCACAAAACTGTAATCCTGGAGATTAGGGGAATTCATTAGGCAAACTCCATTATTCCCAAATATCTTTATAGGTATAATTTCACAACCACAGTACATTATACTAAAGTACACACAGAATGCCGTGGTCCTATCTAGCTGCCGTGAAAGAGACTGGAAATTGAAGCAGCTGAAACTATGAAATCTGCAAGTTACTGCATTATAAGGAAGGGCATTAGCAGGAGAATGCACCATACAATTCCATGGAGAACCTACAAGGCTATGCAGCTAAGAACTTGATAATACACAATTTGTAGGGCTCCACTGCAAGTACTTCTGATTAAGCAGGTTGAACTGAGCCTGAAAAATCTGAACTTCTATCAAGTTCCCAGAGTACATTGATGTTCCTGACCCAGAACCACACTTTTAAAATTACTCTTGTTAAGATAAAGACAACATAAATTAAAAATAAATGTTTCTGATTAATCTCTTTTCATTCATTTAGACTACCCATTGATATAAAATATCTAAGTGTTCAAGAAAAAAAGTATAATTAATTTTGGACTAAACCAATGACTTCTATAATAATACAATTTCTTGGTGCTTGGGTGGCCTACCTGTAGATCTTTCACATTTGGAAAAGGAATTCCTATTGTTATCACAGCACGGGCATTATCATCTGAAAAATCCAGACCTTCACTCACTTTACCACGACAAACTGCTACAAGAAGGGCTCCATCTTAAACAGAAAATAAACATTTTAAACAGCACACTCAAAATTCTCAGAAGCTGCTTATTCTGGTTATTTATAAAAGACTAATTGTAAGTGTTCATATTAACAAACACTTAAAATAATCAAACTAAACACAATTATAAGACATAATTTAAAAGTTCTTTGTCAAGGAAACAAAATTGTAAGCAATATAAAGCAAACCAATTTTTAAACTGTGAAACTTCTAGGTAACTGACACACTAAAACCACACCATAGTAGCAATCTGCACATGAACTGATCAAGTATGAACCCAAAATTGGAAGTTTCCATCATTACCTTTATCACCAGAAAATAATTCTCAGAAAATTTAAATAACTCTGATTTGTACTATTATCAGATTGAATCAATATTATATTGAAAAGTAGTTAAAACACACAAAACATTATTTATACTCCGCATTAAAGTCATTAAAAAAAAAAGATACTGATAATTACGTTACAGTGTTTTTTCTTTGGACTGTTCCTAAGTTACTGCTATTAGCCCTTCACATCAATCTCTACAGACAATCGTAATCTGGAAGTCAAGTCCTCAATTGTTTTGGAAACTCAAACTTATCATTTCAAATAGAATATAAACACAGTATACTATTTACATCAAAATATATGTCCTTTTATCTAGAAGTAAGATATTTGTACATATCCCAATTGTCTTCTTACACAAAATAGCTGAAGTGATATAAGGAAAACTACGGGATAATACCTGAAGGCATGCTGCTTCTTAAAGATGAATAATAGGAAGTCAGTGCCAAACAAAAGAATCTTAACTTTCATTTCATCTAAGATTATAAAATATTTTTCTCTTAAGTACAACTTATTTACAAATGAATATAAATGAAATTTTAACTTTTTTACTTCTTGATAAAAGCATTTCCTCATTGACTATAAAGTAATTTCCAATTACCTTTCTCTCCCCTGTACTTGATTGCATCATAGTACACCTGTAGTAATTCATCAAAATCAGTTTTTTCTCCTCCTTGTGGTTCTACAATGACTGTCTTGACCAATTCCAGATTATGCCATAAACCAGTGTAGAGCCAGCGTTCTTTCAATTTTTCTAGTAACTGAAAAAGGAAAAAACTTACTTTGTGTGTGTTCAGCTGAACAAGGTCACCTTTTTAAAGCCAATTTTACTAAAATGTAACTATGGCAAACATATTAAACTTTTGGTGTCTCTTCTCACCTATAAAATGAGGTGAGCAATATTAGGTTATTAGGTTAAATTCATTAACAGATTTAAAGAGGTTAAATTCATTAACAAATTTAAAGAGGTTTGAATGATGCTTCACAGAGTTAAAAGTCAAAAAAATGTTAGCTGCAGCTGTTACCACTGCTAGTAGGAATAACACTACTACAGCTTCTGTTGCTACTTATTATTGCTATCTTGGTAATTTCAAAAGCAGAAAAAGTTTTATATTAAAATTTGCATATGAATGCCCAACGAACGACAAGCAGCGAGCAGGACCCAGATTCCAGCTTTGGGCCCTGACCGCATGCTCTGGTGGATTCCCAGTGTATGGTAAGGGACTTTGGGTCTGCTCCCAGGCAGTAAGCCCACGCGCTGCATCTGAGACCACCCCGGGCTGCATACAGGGGGGCCCAACCGGGCAACGCCCAGCGAACGCCAAGCAGCAAGCAGGATCCAGATTCCAGCTTTGGGCCCTGACTGAACACTCTGGCGGAATCCCAGCGCACGGATAAAACTTGGAACTTAGCTCCCAGGTGGCGAACTCTGGACTAGAGCAGATTAACTGTGTCTGTGTAGTGAGTCTGCCCCTAAAATAGGTGTACAGTGGGTAAATAGGGCCAGCAGTAAAGTCCCCTCCAACTAACTGTAAGACCTTGATGAGTCTGAAAAGAGTGTGGGTGACCCCCTCTTATAATGATGTTTTCTAACAGAAACATCATTTTGTTTCTAACAGAAACATCATTTTCTGTAGAAAACATCTGACAGAGTGAAAATGGCAAAATGAAAAAGCAAAATGCAGTCTCAAACATCTAGTCCACCAGAAGCAAGTGCAGGAGATACTGAAATAGAAGACCCCAAAAGTAACACACTGGGAATCTCAGAAAAGATAGCAAGTGAAAATAAATAAATAAATAAATAAATAAATAAATAAATAAAAAAAACTCCATGAAGCTATAGAGGAAATCAAATTAGAAGTACTCTCCCATGTAAAGACAGGAATAACAACCTTAGTAAAGGAGGTGCTGAGCCCAGCTAAAGAAGAAATTGAGAAAAAAGTACAGGAGCATGGGAAACTGATTGAAACCTTAAGTGAACAATATGGAAAACATGCAGAATTCATGAAAAACTCAAAGAGACATCTAAGAAACAAAAAAAAATCTATTCAAAGCTTGCAAAACCACTTAAATGAAGCTGAGGATAAGATTTCAGATCTTGAGGACAGGATCGCAATTAGTGATCACAAAAGGATAGAACTTTTTTTTTTAATAGAACTTTTAAAAATAACAAAGCAGCATGAAGTGACAATCCAACAGCTTCAAGATGATGCCAAGAGAAAAAATATAAGATTAATAGGCATCACTTAAGAGGCAGGAGTCAATGCAAATGATGTAGCCAAAATATTCAAAGAAGTAATAAAATTTCCCAAACATGGGGCAAGAATCTGATACGGAAATAAGTGAGGCATATAGAACACCAAACAGTCACAATCAACATAAATCCATACCCAGACACATAATAACTAAGATCTCAGACATGTAGCATAAAAACAGAATACTAAAAGCTCTTACAGAAAAGACACAACTCACCTACCAAGGAAAGCCCATTAGAATCACAGCAGACTTTTCAGCACAAACCCTCAAGTCAAGAAGAGCTTGGAATGAGGCATTTCAAGCCCTGAAAGAAAACAATTTTCAACCCAGACTGAGGTACCCAGCAAAACTTCCATTCAAATTTAATGGAGAAACAAGATACTTCCATGACAAAGAACTGAAGAAATTCATGTCCACCAAACTAACCCTAGAAAGAGTACTGAAAGACATACTACACAGAGATAAAAATGACCACAATCACCAAAACAACAACAGAAAGAAGCCACCCTAAGGGAAAAAGCAGAAAAGCAAACAACTGGAACATAACATGGCAAAGTCAAGCCAGTACATATCAGGATATCCATAAATGTAAATGGCCTCAATTCACCTATAAAAAGAAACAGACTGACAGAATGCATCAAGAAACATGATCCCACAATATGCTGTATATAAGAAAAACATGTGACCCAAAAGGAAACTCACAGATTAAAAGTTAAAGGATGGAAAACAGTATTCCATGCAACAGGAACCCAGAAAAAAGCAGGGGTAACTATTCTAATTGCAGACAACGTGAACTTCAATCCTAAAGTGATTAAAAGAGATAAAGAAGGTCACTAGATACTCGTTAGTGGAAAAAATTCAAAAGGAAGAACTAACAATTATAAATATATATACACCAAATACAGGAGCACCCAACTATGTAAGACAGATATGAATGGACATGAAAAACCACATACACAATAACACAATTATAACAGGGGATCTTAACAGCCCATTGTCACAAAGACATAGATCAACTAGACAAAAAGTCAGCAAAGAAATAATAGAACTGAATCATACCTGTGAGCAATTGGACTTAGTAGATGTTTACAGAGTGTTCCACCCAACCACATCAGAATACACATTCTTCTCAGCTGTGCATGGGACATTCTCCAAAATAGACCATATATTATCCCATAAAACATTCTTAAGTAAATGCAAAGGTATTGAAATCATACCATGCATACTATCCATAAAACATTCTTAAGTAAATGCAAAGGTATTGAAATCATACTATGCATACTATCTGACCATAGCACACTGAAATTATAAATTAATGGCAAAAGAAATTGCAAAACCTGCATAAATACATGGAAATTAAATAACAACCTTTTGAACAACCAGTTGGCTATAGATGAAATTAAAGAACAAATAAAGCAATACCGACAATTCAATTAAAACACAGAAACAACATACTGTAATCTATGGGATGCAATGAAAGCAGTCTTAAGAGGGAAATATATAGCAATAAATTGTCATATCAAGAAAACAGAATGAGCACAAATAAACACATAATGCTCCATCTCAAGCTTCCAGAAAAAGAGCAAGCTAAACCCAATGCTCATAGAAGAGAGAAAATTGTAAAGATTAGAGAAGAAATCAATGCAATTGAAATTAAAAAAACAATACAAATAATTAATGAATCAAAAAGCTGGTTTTTTGAAAGAATAAACAAAATTGACAAACCCCTAGCTAACCTTATCAAGAGAAAGAAAGAAAAAAACCCAACTTCACCCAGTAAGAACTGAAAAGGGGGAAATTACTACAGATCCCATGGAAATTCTAAAGATCATGAATACCTACTTTGAAAATCTCTACTCACATAGAGTGGAAAACACAGAGGAAATGGACAGATTTCTAGAAAAATATGAACTACCAAAGCTCAACGAAGAAAATATAGCAATTTTGAACAACCCAATATCAGCTATTGAAATTGAAAAAGTAATTAAAAACTTACCAACAAAGAAAAGCCCAGGTCCTGATGGATTCACAGCTGAATTCCACAAGAAATTTAGAAATATGATGCCAATACTCCATAAACTCTTCAATGATATTGAAAAGAAAGCAATCCTCCCTAAATCATTCCTGGAGGCAAGTATTACTCTGATACCAAAACTAGAGAAAGATCCAACCAAAAAGGAGAACTATAGGCCAATCTCACTCATGAACATTGATGCAAAGATTCTCAATAAAATACTGGCAAATAGAATGCAGCAGATCATCAAGTACATTATACATCATGACCAGTGGGATTCATTCCAGGAATGCAAGGATGGTTTAACATACGCAAATCAATAAATGTAATACACCACATCAACAGAGCCAAAAACAAAAACCACATGGTCATCTCAATAGATGCAGAAAAAGCTTTCAACAAAGTCCAACACATGTTCATGATAAAAACCCTTCAGAAACTCGGGATACATGGTGTCTACCTCAATCTTATAAAGGCCATCTATGAGAAACCAACAGCCAACATTATACTAAATGGACAAAAACTGAAGCTTTCACTTTAAAATTAGGAACAAGACAAGGATGTCCACTATCACCACTCCTATTCAATATAGTTCTGGAAACACTAGCCAGGGCAATCATACAAGAGAGAGAAATACAAGGAATGGAATAAAGATAGGAAAGAAAGAAGTTAAATTATCACTATTTGCAGATGACATGATCCTCTATATAGAAGACCCAAAAAACTCCATTAAAAGACTACTAGAGGTAATAAGTTCAGCAGTGTAGCTGAACAAAGTCAATGCTGAAAAATCGATAGCATTCCTGTACACAAACAAAAAACTCACCGAGAGAGAAATTATGAAAATAATGTCTTTTACAATAGCATCTAAAAAAATGAAACTTAGGAATCAACCTGACTAAAAATGGAAAAGATCTATATGATGAAAATTATACTACACTGAAAAAGGAGATTGAAGAGGATATTAGAAAATGGAAAGATATTCCTTGCTCTTGGCTAGGAAGAGCCCACATTGTGAAAATGGCCATACTCCCAAAACTGTTATACAGATTTAATGCAATCCCAATCAAAATACCATTGACATACCTCACAGATCCAGAGAAAACATTCCTAAAGTTCATTTGGGAACAGAAGAAACCTAGAATAGCAAAGGCAATTCTGGGCAACAAAGGCAAGGCAGGAAGCATCTCAATTCCTGACTTGAATCTATACTACAAAGCCACAGTGATAAAATCAGCATGGTACTGGCAAAGAAATAGACCTGAGGATCAATGGAACAGTTTAGAAGATGTAAGCACAACTACAAAGACACTCAGCCACCTGATATTTGACAAAGGGGCTAAATATGTCCACTGGAAAAAGGACAGCCTCTTTAATAAATGGTGTTGGAAAAATTGGCTCTCCCCATGACAAAGACTGAAACTAGATCCATGCATATCACCACACACAAAACTAAAATCGAAATGGATCAAAGACCTAAATATTAAAACAGAAACACTACTGGAAGACAAGTAGGTAGAAGTCTTGGAGACATAGGGGTAGGCAGAGAATTTATGAACAAAATGCAAACTGCACGGGAAACACTTCAAAGAATCAACAACTGAGATCTCATATTATCTAAAAGTTTCTGCACTTCAAAGGAAATAACCAACAGAGTGAAAGAGAAAACCCATAGAGTGGGAAAGAATATTAGCCAGCAACCCCTCAGACAAAGGACTTATATCCAGAACATATAAAGAATTGAAAAACATCAAGCTCCCCAAATTCAAAGACCCTCTCCAAAAATGGGCATCTGAGATGAACACACAGTTCTAAGATGAAGATATACAAATGGCAAATAAATACATGAAGAAATGTTCACCATCACTGGTCATTAGAGAAATGCAAATTAAAACAACATTGAGATTTCACCTCACTCCAGAAAGAATAGCGGCCATCAAGAAATCAACTGATAACAAACGTTGGTGAGGCTGCGGGGAAAAGGGAACACTGCTCCACTGTTGGTGGGAATGTAGACTGGTGCAACTACTATGGAAATCCATATGAAGAATTCTCAGAAGACTAGGATTGGAAGCTCCATTCAATCCAGCTATTCCCCTCTGGGGTATTTTCCCAGAAGAACTGAGAAGTTCATATCACAGTGATATATGTGCACCCATGTTCATAACAGCACAATTTGTAATAGCTAAATCCTGGAAACAACCAAGATGCCTGGCTACTGCAGAGTGGATGAAAAAAATGTGGTATTTTTACACAGGGGAATATTACTCAGCTATAAAAAGGATGATCTTGAGGACTTTATATGTAAATGGAGACAACTTGAGACTATCCTCATTAGTGAAATAAATAAGAATCATATTTATAAATTATCACATTCTGTCGCTAGTGTAAAAAGTAGTAAGAATTATAAGAGTAATAAAACACAAAATGTTATTGTAAAAAAGAGAGGAAAAGAAAGTGCTGTAAGGGATATAACTGCATGTATATTTGTGTGTGTAAAATAGATGACCACATGGCTGAATCTTTGTTGGATCTTTGAGCAGAACTGTTTGCAGTCTCACTGTTTGAATGTCTACTATGTATCGTTTAATTTTGTAACTTGAACAATTACATCCAAGATGACAATATATAATTTAGCAACCAGTGATTTCTTAGTGTTTTTTTCTTTCGTCTTTTAGAATTCTGTATTGTTGCTACCCGTTTTTCTTTTGCTATTTGTTCTCTTTAAATAAAAATTTTAAAAAATGAATAATTGCTATTGTAAAAAAGAGATGAAAATAGTAAGTGCTATAAAAGATATAACTGCATGGATATTTAACTGTGTAGGATTGATAACCATACTTCTAAGTTCTTGTTGGATTGTAGAACAGATCTGTTTGCAGTCTCACTGCTTGAATGTCTACTCTGTGTGCTCTAATTTTGTAACTTGAACAACTATTTATAAAAGGACAATATGTAATTTATCAACTAGTGATCTCTTACTGTTTATACTTTTTTTTGAAATTCTGTAATATTTTTATCTTTTTTGTTTTTTCTCTTTAAATAAAAAAATTTAAAAATAAAAATTAAAAAAATTTTAAATTTGTATATGTATTTGGTTTTTTTTATCTAAAGAGAAACAAAAGCATGTAAAGGGTAGAAATACAAAATTCCAAAAAAAGATAAACAATAAGAAATCACTAGACCATAAATTACATATTGTCCTCTTAGAAATAGTTGTTCAAGTTACAAAATTAGAGCATACGTAGCAGATAGTCAAACAGTGAGAGTATAAACAGCTATGCATGCATGAATCTCTGCATGTATTTCTATCCTTTCTGTATTAGAGGGGAAAAACAAAACTTAGCAAGACGAAACAAAACAAATTCCTATAAAAACATGAAACCAAAAAGTCATATAAAACCACAGTACAAGGTGATCTACAATGATTACTATGTTGTTTCTTATTACGTTCAATAGAATCGTCTATATCAACAGGTATAATTGAATATAGAAGTATATAAAAATATTAGTAAAAATAAAACATCGTAGACAGCATAAAACTTCAAAGGCAGGTAATAATCAAACCAGAGTGGATATTCTAGTGGATCTTGTCATCTTAAGTGCAGTTGCCTATACTCTTAGACTTGATACTATCAATCATAACAGCTTTGAATAAAATCTATCAATACAAAACAGCGATCCAACAAACCAGATTCGATTATGATCAGTCATGGTAAAACAGTGTAGGTTATACAGACCTTTAGATTAAGTTAATAGGAAATTAAGGATGATTACTGTACTATATCCTGTTATTTTTGGGATTATTGTCTGTGCCCTCAAATCTAGTACAGGTAGAATGACTGGAACAGAATATAATACATCTAAGCAGAGGGGTGTGAGTAATGTGGGTTTTAAATCCTGGTGCACTAGTAACAATATAGTGTATCAAGGCCATCTATGTTAGAGATTCTAGCCATCCTTCTCTGCCTCATTTCTGCTATGCTATTTTTCTGCTTTTGTTTGTCTACTTTTCTCCTTCATTCTCCTGCCTGCCCCACTCATTGAGGCCTTTCTGCCACTGTTCCTAAAATCCTGGTATTTTTTTCTCTCTCTCTCTAGAATGTCCTTCAGTATTCTCTGTAAGGTTGGATTGGTGGTCACAAACTCCCCCAGTTCCTCTTTGTCATGGAAGCATCTTGTTTCCCAATTAATTTCTAGTGACAGTTTTGCAGGATACATCAATCTGGGCTGGAGGTTATTTTCTTTCAGGGCTTGGAATACTTCACTCCAAGCTCTTCTTGATCTGATGGTCTGTGTCAAGTCAAGTCTGCTGTGATCTTTATGGGCTTACCA
>PVLA01019062.1:0-13098 GCA_004027455.1 Hydrochoerus hydrochaeris
GGTGAAATTAACTCACTTGCAAGAGTGAGAAGCCAGCTGTTAAGCATTAGCAGGTAGGATGGTGAATGGTCATTTTCTCAGCTGGTGTCATAGTTGTGGCATCTTTAAAGCTGATGCATGGTCCTATTTCCAGGAAACAATCATCTCTCTGTGTAGTGATCCCAATCATATGGGGATTAATGCCTATCAAACATTACTAACCGAAGTTCATTTTGAAATATCACCTATTTGAATGCTCAAGTCAAGTATAGGAAAAAAATATGACAGAAGATGAACAAGCATTTCTGACTTTACAGGCCTTTGAAGCAAGGAAGTCACCAACTGCACTTGGCAAGCATGTGCTGGCCTGACCAAAGCCCCTGAAGCAATAATCTACCTATGCCATACATTCTTGAGCTACAAGTGAAGGCATCTTGTTACATTTTTCAACTCTCATATTAATAAGAAAACCAATAAATAAATTATATACCCAGGAGGCCCAAGTGCTTGAAGAGGTAGTAGAGAAGTACAAACAGGAAAACTGCATGACCCTATGCCTTTCCTTCATTCAACTATAAACACAATATGACTGATTATTTATGCCTAAGGTTAGCATGCAGTGAGCTCTCAGTCAGCAAATCATTGACACTAGTAAAACATGGAACAGAGTCAGAGGTGTCTGACCACAATGGGAGGCACCTGGAGCCAAATGTATCTGACCACCACAGCAGGCACATGCATTAGAGTTGTCTCCCCTTTATGGAAGACATCTGGATTTGAATCCTTAAGTACTGTAAGCCTGAATCATTGAAGATTCCTATTCCTCTTCATTCACTTTTTTCCACTTCACATTCAACATATTATTGATGCTGTCATTCTGTGATCCCAATAAACAGCAACTTACTACTTAGCATGAGTGTATGCCAGGCAATTCTTTTCTATTTGTACACAAGAACCTGGACAAATTTTCACCCATTCAATTTTAACATACCCCTAGGCCTGGGGGAGATGCAAAAGCACCAGTTTCCCACCGTCCATCAACCATGCTGGTAGCCTGGCTTAAAAGGCCATCCTGCAGAAGGAGAATTTGATGGAAAATGGTTCAAAACATTCCTAAAAGGTCGACAATTACTTCCATGGAAAGAGGAATTTCTGTAATGTACCAAACAAAGAAACTTACTCAATGTTCAGAGTAGGGTAAATTTCCTTCCAAATTTAAATTCAAAATTGGACTTAATGACCTAGAATTTTATTAGCTTAACTACACTTAGTGTGTGTGTGTGTGTGGGTGTGTGTGTGTATGTTTGTGTGTGTGATTGTGTGTGTCTATTTCTAACTATGAATGCTATTGCCCATTTTTGTAAAAGGAGCTATATGGAAGAAAATTTACTCCATGTTACACATGATTTGTATTTTTGTTTTCAGTTTGTACAAGAAAGTATCTTTCTAATGTAGAAATATCAAAATCTACATAACTGAAGTACAACTAAGTGCTCATATTTGAGATTCAGAGCCTAAAAATAGCTTAGAGGGGGCAGAAAATATGCAGTTTGGACATTGAAGCTTTGTCAGTTACTGCAAAATCAGCAAATCATCCACACTAGTGAGCAGAGCAGTATGAACCTGGGGACAGATGGTCTTGGTAACAATGGCAGCAGAGAGACTCAAAAGTGGAGGGGAGTAGCAGACATAGAGGCCTGTACTGCCTGTCAGTGAGTGGAGAAGGACTTGGTCATTCTGTGGGAGGGAGTGATTGACTAGGTGCCATTTTGGAGTCAGGTCAGATAAGCCTGGAACCAGAATTGTTGCTGGCTCCCTCCAGCAGATGCTAGCTGGGTGCAGATACATGGAAAGTACTTGGACTGAGGTAAGCCCAATGAGTCAGGTCTTGAGGAAGGCTTGTTAAGGTTGTCTACTACTCTGTTATAAAGCCTGGTTTGAGGGGAAAGAGTGGCACTCTTCAGAATACTGTCTCCACAGGATGTCTACTAGTGAATCTGGAAGTGAACTATTTTTTGTTTTGTTTTATTTTGCTTTTGGTTTTTTTTTCTTGTTTTTTATGTTTTATTCATTGGTTTTTATTTCTCTTTCCTGTTGATTGTATTCTTATATTTTTGAGTGTGAGTGTGGATCCTAACCTCCTTGTGGGTGTGTTTTTGTTCTGTTCTATATTTTATCTCTTTCAAATCTGTCTCCATCTTCTCTATCAGTTTTTCCAAGTTGGTGAGATCCATCACTGTCCTCCACCATATTCTAATCTTTCTCTTTTCCCACTTCTCTGTTTTCTCGTTAATCTATTTTGAATCTTAACCCTTGAGGACAGCTTTGACATATTTTGGACTCATATGGTATATGATTGTTTTGCATTCTGTTATATGGTCACAAATTCAGTTTATACTGTTAGGCATCTAACAAGTATTACTCCAGGAATGAAACTAAAAAAGAGAAGAAATGAAAAGACTTAAACTAGATACAACATCAGGAACCCAGTTCACCAGAGCAAAGCCAGGGGACAATGAGGGTGGAAAGTTTGAAAGCACCACAGCAGGCCTCTCCATAGTGGTAACAAGACAACTGAATGAGGCTCTAGAAAAAATAAAATCAGAAACAAGCTTTCCTGTAACTACAGTGATTACAAAAATACAAAACATGCTTAGTGATATTAGAGCAGACACAGACAAAAATAGATGAGCTTAAACAAACTATTGAAGCACAACATAGAAAATAAAAAGAATCCATAAAATAGATTCAAGCAGATATCCAGGAGAATAAAATCTCCATTGAAAGTCTTCAAAGCACATTAGGCCAATGTGAACAAAGCATTTTAGATATTGGAGAAAGCCTTGAAGTTAGTGATAAGGAAAAGACAGATTTCTCAAAAATCACAAGGGAACTTGAGAAATCAATCCAGCAGCTGATAGATGAGGCAAAGAATAATTTAAGATTACTTGGAGTCAAAGAACAAGCAGTAGATACCACAAATGATATTAAAAGCATTTTTACAGACATCATGACAGAAAGCTTTCCTGGATGACAAAGAGGGTTTAACAACAAAAACAACTGAGGCATATAGAACTTCAATAAGCAATGATTAAAAGAAATCTACCACCAGGCATATCATAGGTAAGATTCCAGAAATTCAGCACAATAGAATATTAAAAACTTTTAGGGAAAAGAAACAAATGATCTATAAAGTAAAGCCCATCAGAGTCACAGCTAACTTCTCAGCACAAACTCTTAAGTCCAGGAGACCTTGGAGTAAATTTCCCCAAGTTGTAAAGAAAACATCTTTCCACCCAGATTGATGTATTCTACCAAAGTATCTTTGAAAATTGGTGGAGAAATGAGCTTCTTTCATGATGAAGAACATCAGAGGAAATTTATGACCATCAATCCAGCAGTCCAAATTGTTCTGAAGGATATTCTAGAAAGAGGTAATAAGGGCAACAGCTCAATGAACTCTACCAGGACAAATCCACCAGGAAAGGTAAACAATTAAAGCGTAAATAAGAAGAAAAAAGGGGGAACCCTAAGAGGGAAATAGCATGACAAGGGTTAGTCAATACATATCAGTTTTAACCATTAATGTTAATGGTCTCAATTCAGCAATCAAATGACACAAACTGGTGGAACAGATCAAGAAGCAAGATGCAGCAATATGCTGTATACACAAGATACATTTAATTAAAAAACTCACATGTGTAATTGCCATACTGCCTCCATAGTGTAAGAATCTGAAAGAGTAAATAAGATACAAAATCTTCAATAAATATTGTGGAATGTTAAGAAACTGCTCAAAGGAGAAAGAATAACTCAGATAAGGCAAAGGAGACCAGAAAGAAGAAAATATATATAAATTTGTATATATACCCTTGAAGTTACTAACATGAATGTACTACTAATTCTATTACTTCTTGGAACAAAACAGTTAACATCTGTAGTGTTAAATCTATATTGCATAATTATATCTGGACTTTTGAAGGAAACTATACAAAACAGCAAAATTATTTATGCTCATACGGCCTTGTTTTGAAACCCTGTTATTATTTGTGTCTCTTTATTATAGTTATATATCTGAATTTTGCTCACTTTGCTTATACTTTGTTGTTTTATTTTGCTTTTCCCTCAACTATGGAAAGAAGAGGTGCACATATATAGGCTAATATATGCCTAGGAATTCACCTGATGAGTTTATAATAACTGATTTTAGTATGTGTGATGGTTTGAACAGATACATTGAAGAAAATGAGACATCATGTAGCCATTGCTGATTTCCTATCATCTTGTTTTGAAGTCCAATAATGCCTTTATTCTTGGTTTTTATAGTTACAGTCTATTTTCAGCTATTTGACTTAAATATCTGTGAAGGTATGGACAGCTATTTTGAAGAAAACAAGACATAACATGGTAACCATTATTGATTTCCTATTGTCTTTTTTTGAAGACCCATAAAGCTCTCATTCTTCAGCTTTGATTGCTTTTGTCCTATTTTGTTTTGTCTGAACTTGCTGTGTGTGAAGGTATGGACAACTATTTTGAAGAAAACAGGAAACATTATGGTAGCCACTGTGGATTTCCTGTTGTTTTGTCTGAAAAGCCTATGGTATTTGCATTGCTTTCCTCTGACTTATTGTGTTTTGTTCTGTTATGATTTTTAAAATAAAAATTAATAAATAAAAATAATTGAAAACATTATTTTATGTACAAATTAAAATCTAGATGTGTTATTAAAATGTCATCATGATTATCATGATACACTACTATGTATGGCTTCTTTATTCACTTTTTCTTTGTAAAACTTCATAAATATGTTCTTGTAACATTCTACCAGTAGTAAACTACTAGTATATCCATGGTTGGTAGAAAAAAATCCTTCTATATTATATTGCATGATACTGAATTTTAAGATAAAATTATAATAGTTAACAGCTCCCATTACAAGGTAGTGGCATGACCCTTCTCTTCTGTGTAGTCAGCAGCAGATGAAGAGACCAAAAACTTGAAAAATAGATGGGACAGGAAGACAGCCAATATTTTTACCCTAGCACTCTGGGGGTCTGTGAGGTTTCAAGATCTCAGAGAACCATGGTTGTGACATCAAATACCTACATGAGTCTCTGGTCTTTTGACCAAGGAGATTATTGAAACACTGTGGAAAAGATTGAGGTTGCATAGAACACCTAAGGAGAGTTACTAGGAGAAAAATGTTTCCTAAATTTTCACAATAATCACGTTGTTCATACAATGACTGTGACTCATCTAGATGGCTGGCACTAATATAAGATAAAAGAGGTGTGTACATGGTTTCAAAGTAAATCATTTGTATACTTAGCTGAACTTGATAACACAACCTGAAGTAATACCATTCTCACCTTAATTTGATCTTGAACTGAAAAGACTAACCACAAATTTGTAAAATAATGCCATAGTGGTATGTTAAAAGGGTTTATGTGAAACAAAGTCAAATCATTAACACATTCTGAAAATTTCCAAATACACAAGTAAATGACTAATTTTGTGAGGCAACAGACTTTAAAAAGTTACACTGCTGAATGGTGGAACCTATAGTCCTTGGGCTTGGAATCTTTGGCATAAACTAGTAAGTTCACTCAGAATGAAAAGAATTGAAATTGAGAAGGTGTTCTGCAAGGTTCTTGAAACATATATCTACCAACATCAACCCACCACCCACCATTTGAAGCTACAAAACAGAAAATGGGCAGATGTGGCGAGTGCATGAAGCTGGAGATTCATCACATGTCTGAGGCTAAAGCAAGGCCTTATCCAAGAACATGAAGTGTCTGAGTGAGATCCATGAACAAGTTGTTCCACCACCAAGAATGGATAATACCTGAAACAGGCTAGCCAATCAAGTTGCTAGGCAGTTAGCTTTCAGCTGACAGTAACATCCTCAGTGTATCACTAAATGTGCTGTTTTCAATAAGCAGTTCCTTCCCTCCCACCAAGAGAGGAGGCCCCACATGTTCCCAGCTTTCTTCACCTTTACTCTTATTTTTTCATCCTGAAACATCTCCACTCCACAGGTTTAAGAGCTGTTCTGGATGCTGCACCTCAGTGTTGGTGTACCAAGAAGGACAGATGGTAGAATTATGTCACTTTTGATGAAGTGGTGCAATGAGAAATATCAACAAAATCAAACAGAGCCTCAAAAAGGATAAATTTTGGTAAGTACTAATTTGTCACCTTTACCTGTATGAAATAGATATTTTGTTATACAACAAAATCTAAAATGATCCAAAAAATTGCATGCAGTAAATAAGCCCTCAATTTAGTGATTTTACCATAAGGAGAGAAAAATTTAAAAGGGTTAGTTGTAAAACAGAGGAATAGAAGAAGAGGAAGAAATCAGAACAATGCTATAAGATGAAGAAAAAACATGCAAAATTTGGTAAAAGTGGATAAGGAGACAGGAGGGAAAGAAAGAAAAAAAATATGAAGAACAGCACAATAGAACAAGAACAAATAATGGAGATCATGTTCATACTCATAGAAAAACAAGAACAATAATAAAGCAAAGAAAGAAAGAAAGAAAGAAAGAAAGAAAGAAAGAAAGAAAGAAAGAAAGAAAGAAAGAAAAGAAAGAATAGAAAGAAAGGTTTAAAGAAAATCTACTTCATAGCATGCTTCTGTGGTCACTTGTAAAGAATGTGGACTGACAAGCCCTGATCCAAGTTAATAATACCTGCAAACAAACTAACTTTATGGCTTAATAGAGGATATTCCCAATGTACTTTCTCCTTTTAGTCCCACTGAAGTTCAAACTTGTTTCTGGCCATGAAAGTGGTACAAGACCCATTCTTCCAGCAGCAGTCACTTTACTCCTGCTAACTGGAACTTGGATACTGGACCTCTTACCAACCTGATCTCAGCTCCATGAATGCAACACTGGGAGCTGCTACCTGGAGCCATTAGTTGCTCTTGATTAAAAGCACTCCTGGCCCCAGTTTGTAAGGGTTGCCAGCCATGTGCCCATTCCTGGGGGACATCTGAATCTGAATAACTCACTAGCCACTGCAGGGCTTTCTCTGTGTACTCTGCATTCACTGCTCTGCTCCACTGACACATTTCTCTGTGAGGCCTCTAAGGTTTCCAGTAGTCACCACGCATCTGCAGGTTCAAGCTGCCCCTCCCATGCAGAGGATCTGGGTTGAGGGAGACAGTCTTACCTTTCATCTTCTCCTTATTCATGAAAATTTTTCTTGTTGCTCTCCCCGTGGACTTCAATTCTTCCTTCAGATCCTTCCTGGCTTATCTCTCTCTTTCTTTTCCACCTCCCATTGCTATAATCTAATTTATGGACACCAAATCATGGAGATTTTCTATCTTTTCTGCTAGAACACCCTGACAGATTCCTGGAAGTCTCAATTTCATTTTTTAACTGCATGATGAGGACTCCACTTCTTAGGTCTGCTAGAATCTGGTTGTCTGCAATTCATTCTTCTTCTCAAAATGGGTTTTTTATTCCAGGAAACCTTCCACACTCTTTGGAGCTTGTGCACATAGTTGCACAAACTGATTCAGTAGTGCCATCGTTGGTCTGCATTGCTCACGAGACTCTGAGCTCGGTGAGAACTGAGATTATTTTCACTGCATTTACCCCTGTACCATTACTCCAATACAGGTGTGTACACAGGATGGGGTCTAGGCTATTGTTTCATGATTTAATTAATCATGATTAGTGCTGTGTTGTTGATCTGAAAAACTGTAGTTCTAGGACCTTCCCTTGGTGGAGCAAATATTTCAATTACACTGGCCTCAAGAACTGAAAGTCATAGTGAAAACATGAGACATCTGAGCACCACAGCTCACAGCTGTCAACCAGCAAAGTACTGATGTCCAGTCTAACTACTTAAAAGAGTGAAGAAATTCTTCAGGCAGGCAATACTTTTTAAAAATATAAAGTATTTTGCAAAGTCTCACAATTCATAATAGTGAAATAGCAAAACCATGACTGAGCTTTGTGTGCAGTTGTGGATAAAAAGGTTACCCCACAATGCCATGGCCAGCAACAGGACAGGCATGAATAAACATAAAAAAATATAAAAACTAAGTACTAATGTGATCAAAGATTATGATTAGTACTAATTGACATGAAGAAGAATTTCCAGTTGTAATCTTGTTATTTATGTGTCTAGACTGTGTCCATGAGTATATGCAAGAAGAGAAATGTAATCAACATAGAATTTGGTACCAAGAATTGGGGTCATGGCCATGACTCTACCTGATCTTGTGATTCAGAGCCTTTGGGAATGGCTTGTGGGAAGAGTTTGGTAAGGTTTAGAGATGTCACCTGAAGGAGCGGAGCTTGAATGCCTTAGCCTGTTCTGCATGAGTGATTTTGGTCAGGGTTCAAAAGCCAACAAGGCTGATAGAAATTCAGCTGATTAAGGCTAGCGTCAGGAGATTTCTGCTGGAATTACTGAATATGGTTTTGGATGCCACACTCTGTTTCATGGCTTGGGAGAAAGTCACCCTGCAGTTTGTTCATATTTTTAGTCTTTGCCTGAGTCTGAGATTAAGGTGAACTACTTAGTCTGCCAGAAGAAATTTCAATGCAGTCAAATGCTGAGGCAGTGGCATGGATATCTTTGGGGGCTTTTGGGCAGATTTTTGTTGTGAATTTTCTGCAAAAAACCCAAAATGGTTGAAACACTGTGACTTTCCAGGAAAGCACTCTTGAGTAGGATTGTGGACTGCAAAGATAGATAAGACTTTGATTGTTGAGAAGGGACAGGAGAATATAAAAGATAGCCTTAGGTCATAACAAGCAGAAATGTGTCCCCATATTTTGCAGCCTCAAATCTGGAAAAACAAAAGACTTTGCTTTGGGGAGAAAGATGTAAAGTGCCATGTTTCAGAATGGTAGCTGCCATGCGAGGTTCCAAAATGGTGTTAGGCACACCAGATTGGAAAATATGGTGGCAATGAGAATTTGTTCCTCATAATGCCCTACAATCATGAGAGAAGAAAACCAGGATACTGCTCCCACTGGTAACAGATCTTGGCAGCACACATTTGGCACTGGATTTAACTCCATATAGATTCCAAGAGGCAGAGGGAAGGAGATGTGTTACAAGTAGGAGGGAAAATGCACAGAGATTGGGATGAGAGTGAAGTCTGTAAAGAAAGAAGCCCATAAAAAGTGTCCAGTGGAGCAATATACTGTGGACTTCTAGACCCCAGCTTATCTGAATCCTTTTAGTAGCTGTTGGTCATTCTCTGCCATCTTGAACAGACATAATATGCCAGTACAGTGGCAGTATCTTAAGAAATAAAAAACAGGAGCAAATTTGAGGCAGCAGAAAAGGAACATACCTAAGGGACAGCAGAAATTGTCAGGATTAAATGCTAATTCATGATCAAGAAATAGCCACAAAGAAAACTCGCTTCCTTATCCCCAGACACAGGGAAACTAGTGCTGACCACTCTAGATCTGAAAATGTAGTTCACAGAAAATTAGGATTAAGAGAATGTATTCTGCCAACTTAGAAAAAAAACCTTTTTTAATAGCCAGAATGTATAGAAGATAATGTAAAGTCACTACTACCAAATTTTATGTACAAAGCATGAAGGTAGTACTGTATCAGTACTTTCAGAAGGAGAAATGCAATTCTAAACAATTGGAAAATTTGAGCTTGTGTTTTTCATTTTCTTTTTTTTAATGGGTACCAGGGATCGAACTCACAACTGTGTGCTTGCAAGGCAGGTGCTTATGCCACTGAGCTAAACCCCCAGCCTGAGCCTGTGTTTCCCATCTATTGTTTGCAAGGCCCAAAAGGTTTTACAATAGGTTTTGCAATGGAAAGTGGACATCATCCCATATTGGAGAGGGAACACAGCTATGAACTGGACTTGAAAATTCTCCAAAGGCTTTGTGAAGATGAGGTTTGTTTAAGATATTTTTTCCAGACTAGGCCCCATTGGGAGTTGTGAAAGTTTGAAAAATTAGGGCCTATTTCAGGGAAGCAATTATTGGAAAATGCCCTTAAAGAAAATATGAAGAACCCAGTCCATTCGACCTTTTTTTCTTTACTTTTTTGCTGCTGTCAAGTGTATTAGTCTCTCCATTAAATAGTCCCTTCATGATGATCTGAGTCATCATAGGCCCAATGCAACAAAGCTGGGAAAATTGGACTAAAACTTCTCAAAGTGTCAACCAAAATAAAATATTTCCTTTATTAAACTGATTTCCTCAAGTTTTTGTGACAGAAAACTGAGTATCATAGAGAGAAAAATAAGCAACATCATCAGATATGATGACATATACCTCTAACTCTAGCACTGTTGGTGTCTGAGCCTGAGAAATTTTTAATACTAGAATGGAACATTTAGCAATTAAATAAAGTGTTATGGCTTGTGTCTAAATGTTCCCTAAACTATCATGTAGGTACAGTTTTTTCAGAGTTGGGTAGACTAGGGTTTGTATCTCTGGAATTGATTCATGGCACATTACTAGACTCAAGGTCACTGGGTTAAAGAGGTGAATGCTACTGACCCAAAATATCCTGGATAAAATGAAAAAGAGAGAAAGAGATATGGTCAGCCCAACTTGCTTCCTTTTGCTATCTTCAGCTTTCCATGACAGGGTTCTCCTCCCTACCTTGGAGAGAGCTGATTATGTATTAAAACTGCTATAAACTCTGAATTAAATAAAACTTCTTCCCTTAATTTGTGGGTGTTCAGTATTTTGTTTCAGCAAGGAGAAAAGTAACCAAGACAGAATTTGATTCTGAACAAGTAGGTCAGTGCTTTGACTGTACCTGATGTAGTAAAGAGATTTTGGAGTGGGCTTGTGGAAAGGGGATAGATTGGAAAAATTTTGGAGATGCTTTCTGAAAATGTAGAGTTAGATCACATTAGGCAATATTTCATGGGAGCACGGGTGGCCCAAAGAGAAGATACAGAAGCTACAACCACAGAAGTACTGTAGGGGTGGAGCCCCCTGACCTTTTGGAGTTCATATCTTGCCACAGATTGTTCTGGATGTTGCACATGAATTTAAAGACTTAATGATTTCCCTGCAGGAGTTGAGACTTGCTTTCACCCTGTTCCCTTGTAGCCCCCTATTTTTATCTTTAAGAATTGGAATGTTTATCCTGTAACAATTTATGTTGGAAATTCTTAACTTTGCATTATTTTTTACCAAGGCTCATAGCTAAGATTTCATAATTGGCTGACTCCTAGGCATGGTGGCATGCATGGCAGATGTGTATATACTGGAAAAACTGTTCATGGCAGGCAGAAGGTAGCAAAAGCAGCAAGCACAATTTTCTTTTCATTAAGGCAAGTATCACCACACCTAGTGTGGGACACCCTTATTCCTAGCATCATGTCATGAATAAATTTCAGCATCATATCCTTAATCCTAGAATCACACATTCTAGATCTACCACCTCAACAAATCCCCACCTATGACTACATAAGACTTTAGAGGGACTTCTAGACCCAGACATAACATTCAATGAGGACAAAATCTGAGGCATCACCCAAATGGCATAGGGACACTAAGATGAAAAAGGGACAGGTACATAGCTGTCTTAGAAGTCAGGGAGCAGCCAATAACCAGAGAAGAGATAAAGAAGTTCACATGGAATTCACACATGAGGAGTGTCCCTCCCAGAGAGTGCTCCAGGCAACACTTCATGAAACAGAAGCAACAAAGGTACAGCTTTGACAGTATTATGTGTGTCTAGATGTGAATAAAAGCATGCACAGAATTATATAGAGAATTTATTGCCATCCTGTTTCTTAATTCCCCATTCCTCTTTCACTAGGCAATTTACATATCATACATTTTCCTCACCCTCAAAGCACTAGTATTATGCCTGTCATGGTGTTTCCTGCCCATCCTGTAGCTCTGTGGCGGAGTGCTTGCCTAGCATGCATGAGGCCCTAGGCTCAGGTCCTGGTAACAAAACACAGGTAATAGCAGCATCCTCCCAAGAGTCTTCTGACTATGAATAAATTGATTCACAGTCCAGGGCCTGTGTGGCAGATAAACTATGCACAATATATTTAAATACAATACAATGAAAATAGACATAGAATAATAAGATAGATAGTAACCCAAGTGTGCTAATTAAAGGTGTACCATACGGGAGCTGAAGGCATGAGGAAGAAGGAAAGGCTGGGTCTCTGAAGAGGAAAGAGAATGGAGAGATGTTGAGTGAGGCTCTGTACCTTGACTGTGTTCATCATCACAGGACATGTGCATGCATTTTAACTCACAGACCTGCACATCCCAAAAAGTTCAAATTTATTCTAATTAAGTTTAAATAGTTCTTGTAGAAAAACATACTTTCACTAACATGTATAACTGCAAAGGAAAATGTTGTAATACATCAGAACTACTGCATTTGGCAGTGTGAGCTTAGCAACGGAGAAAAAAATTAATTCAATTAAACTAATAAGCACAATTCAAGTGCAGGGTTGAACACCTATAATTCCAGCACTCTGACAATATGAGGCACTAAAATGATAACACTGAGTTCAGACTGGGAAATTTACTGATATAGAGAAATCTTGTCTCACCATAAAAAAAATAAAAACAGAAGTGGGGTTGTAACTTGGTGCAAAAGACCTGTTTTCAACCCTTAGTGCAACAATAATCATTGTCATCCTTTCAACTGGGAAACTGGCAACAAACACAATATGTCAGCATTGGGCAGAGGGTTATCCTTTGTGCCTAGGTCAGTGGAGAATGATTCAAAGGAGAATTAGTTAATGAGAAGTAACAAATTATGCAAGCATGAAAGAAATGAGGCAAGAAGAGGAAGACAAAGGAAAAGAGGTGAATGAGATTTTGGTCTCACATATAAATAAATTTCATAAATCCAAACAGCACATTTTTAACATTTTTGGCATCAAAACCATCAAGCCAAGTCTCAAAGCAAGGACAAGTTTGTGGTGTTCCATAGCTGGCTGTCAAATCAATGTCCTGAAGGCCATGGCAGAAGAATGGCAGGAAAATAACAAGCCCAGCTTGAGGTCTCATGAGTTTGGAGGACCACTGGGACCTTTAAATGAAGGTAAGCCATACTCTGCTTGCTGTGTGGATCTGCAAGTTAGGAGGAAGCGCTGCTTCAGCAGACCTACTTG
>PVLA01019063.1:0-13088 GCA_004027455.1 Hydrochoerus hydrochaeris
CACACACACCACCACACACACACATACACACACCATACCCCTGCTCTCCTCTCTCTGCTCCACCTGTTCAATGTCGTCTTTCAGGAGCTGCCCAGGTGTCCCTTCTTTCTAGGGACCTTCCCAGACAAGAGGCACTGGGCCCCTCTTCTGGGCACAGGACTCTGCTCTGTGTCACTGTAGATTTACACAAACCACGTGTATTTGTCAGAATCTACCCAACACCCACCAGGCTCAGGACCCGGCTCCCCAAGGCACAATTAGGAACCCCTGAAGAACCCTTCAGTTGGCGGTCAGGCTCCTGGATGTGGTTTCATGGGAGGAGGAGCAGGACACGAACTCCTGTCCCATCGCTTGTCCCATCACAAATCCAGCCACGTGGTCCTTAGCTTCCTTTCTGCAAAGTGGGGTGGTCGGAAGGATTACAAACACCGTGCTCCATGCACAGGGCGAGCTTCCCGGTGCTACCCGTGCAGGCTGCGGGATGGGGCTGGGCTCAGGGAAGCGCGGAAAAACCTTGCCCATCGCGGGCGCCTTGTCAGAGGGCCAGGCTGCCCCAGGGAAGGCTCCCAGGAACTACGATTGCGCAGGTTCGGGCCCCACTGCCTGGAAGGCATCCCAAGGCCTCCAGGGACACCTGGCTTCCCCTCCCCAGTCAGGGAATGCCTGTATTCCTTCCCAGAAGTCAACAGGCTCCCTCTCGGCCTCTGCTGGTTTCTTCCCAGCACTGCCAGTTCCAATGGGGAAGTTCACTCAGCTTTCCTGGCCCCACCTGGCTGCGGCTCTCGAGCACCCTGAAAGCCATCTCCTTGGGACTGCAGCAGAAATGCTCCTACCATTGCAGACGGCCCGCTCGCTGGACCACGCAGGCCCAGCTAATGGGTATTGTTTCAGCCCTTCCAGTTCTAATAGACCCATGCTGACCTGCAGACTGTCATTTCCCGTGGCAGATAATCTATGTGCTGGCTCCTAGAGGGCCAGCATGGTAGCCAAGAGAGACGGTCCCTACACTAGCCCCCAGCTCAGGGAAGGACTGTCCTGTCTCGGTCCAGCTTCAACATTTCAAAGCCATGTGTCCGTGGGCATAGCACTTTCCATCCCAAAGCCTCAGTTTCCTCACCTGTAAAATGGAGGCAACGATGCCTGCTTTCTAGGGTGGCCTAAACTCGGTGATACTTGGGAAATGCTTGCCTCTCTGTGGGTGTGTGGGTGGCGGTAGCAGTGACGGCAATGGTGCTGGCGGGGAGGGTAATGTTAGTCACATTTTGCAATTAAGGAAACTGAAGCCAGAGAAGGAATGAGCTTCCCATATGTCACATAGGTAGGGAATCAGTGGCAGAGCTGGGTTTCTAGGTCAGAGATCCTGCAGGACTCGTCAGTCTGTGGTGACAACTTCCTTGCCTCTGCCCTGTGTTCTCACATGGATATGCCCCCTCTCACCCCATTCTCACAGCCGGCTGGTGGAGCACACCCTGTTCTTCCCATTCCTCTGCAAGAAGGCTGAGCTCAGGGAGGGGAGGTGACTTGCCCAATGTCACATAGCCAGCGAGTAGCAAAGCCTTGGTTTGACCCTTGGTGGTCTGCCTACAGACTGGGAGTTCCCAGCCTTGGTGCAGGGGCCCTTACTGATCGGCTTTGCCCAGGGAATCTAGAAGGAGGAGTTCACACAGCAACCTGGCGAACAGCAAGGTGGGCAGAAAAGGAGGCAAGGGCCTCTGCTTGAGACACCCAGGGTGGAGTCAGGACTCCCCTGCCAGCACCTACCCTAGAGGACTTCCAAAGTCATTGTGCTGCTACATTTTAACAGCAAAACAGGAACTGTGGTGCCATTTTGCAGATGGAGAAGTTGAGGCTCATAGAATCAAAGCAACTTGCCCAAGTTCATGGAATGAATAAGTGGAAGAGATGGACTTGCCAGTTCAATTTCTCCTGTCCAGGCAACTCTTTCTCCCTTGCTTAATTCATCCTCACTTTATGAGCTCTTTTCTCTCTTCTCTTTCCCTCAAGTTACCTTCTTATCTACCCACCCCAGCTTCTACTCAGCTACACTGTGAACACCCTGAGGCCAGAAATCTCATCTGACTCACATTGCTGGAGGCGAGTCCGGGTTGGTGACCTGAGAATGACTGAGCACGAGCGCAGAGATATGTGGGAATCCATCCACCTTTTGGCCAGACACTGACGGAAGAGCTCCTGCAGTCTCACTGCCGAGCACTGTGCAGGGCTGCCCTGTGACTGCTGTCGGAACCTGACGGAGCAGGGATGCGCCTCCCTGAGGGCCAGCCTCTGGGCTGCACAGAACCAACCTCAGCAGCAGCAGCACCACGTGGCAGGGGCCAAAACGAGAGTGCTCCGTGGGCATCTGCTCCCTTTGCCTGTTCCTGGAGTTGAAGGCAGAGCTGGCCTGCTTTGAGTGAGGTCCTCAGGGCACCTGGGCCTGTCCAGGGCCGTGAAGGCCCTGGCACGTTACTGGACTTCTTGCTCACGAAGGCAATTACCACAGTTTACAAAGGTTTTGTCTCTTTATTCTCTTCCGAGCCTCACACCAGCCCTGGGAGACAGCAGGGCAGGGGAGCCTAGGAAATAGATACTCAAAGAGAGACTTAACTTGAGGCCGCCAACAGGCCGCCGGCCCACCTCTGCTGTGCTGCCCACACCACCCCCAAGGGAGGCCAGATGCCAGTTTCCTGCCCTGCCTGCTCACAGCAGCATCAGGACCACGATGGCAATGAGCATGAGAATGCCAGCGAGGATGCAGAGGCCCAAGAAGACGATGTCACTGGTGTCCTGGGCCACCATGGTCGCCGGGCCCTCCAGTGCCTCTTCCTCATCCCTGGGCGGTGCCTCCTGAAGGTGCTCAGCAGTGGCAGCATAGGGCCCAAGCCAGTCAGAGCCCGACAGCAGATGGACGGAGGCCTCTTTGCGCCGCGGCTCACAGCGGACCTCATACTCATGGACGTCCTCCCGCCCGGCAGCCGAGAAGTCGATGTACAGCACGCTGACGATCACAGAGGTGTTGTTTCTTCTCTGCAGAGTCACAGGGCACTTGCTCGCATCGGCCGGGCCTTGGGCTGCCTGTGCCCCTAGATTGGTGTAGCCCTGGGTTCCAGCTCTACCTCAGCCTGACTCCAGCCCCAGCCTGAGCCTAACTGTTCTCGCTACAAAGGGGGCACTCTGCGGACAGGCTGTCTGCCCTGGAGGGCCACGTCAGAGTCACAGGCGACTGTCTTCTCTGGCTTCGAGGATGCAGGGTTGATAAAAGTTGATAACAATAGTAACAGCTAACATTTGGGGGTCATCTCTTATGTTTTGGGCTCTGTATTTTCTGTTTCTTTTCATTCTCACAATAACATTTTTTATTTGTTTTGTTTTTGTGTTTTTTTGAGACAGTGTCTTACCCTGTAGCCTTGAACTCATGGCCTTGAACTCATGGCAATCCTCCTGCTCCTGCTCCAAGCCTGTGCTACCACGCCCTGCCAACGTGCTTATTAGTACTATAAATACGCACACTTTACACAGGACGCTGAGGCCCGAGATAAGACCTCTTGTCTGAGATTGCACAGCAGACAGGTGCAGAGACCATATTCTCCCCCCGCCCTCCAACTCTTAACAGTGCTCCTACCCATCTTCTTCACTCAGACCAAAGAGCACCTAACCCATCCCATCCTCGGTCAGGGTAGGGATGTGACTACGAGGCCTAGTGACTTGCCCACAGTGAGGTCCAGAAGCAAGTCCCCTGCCTCTCAGCAGCTTTGCCCTTCTGGTCCTGTGGCCCTCCTCTGGGATCTTTCTCTCCATTACCTGTCCAGCCGCGTCACCCAGGGACGCCACCCTACTGTTGGAAGAGCCCCCAAAGAGGGACATGTATGTAAAGGGGCCGAGGAAGCAGGGCTCCCAGTGCCCACAGCAGGGCCGGGACAGCATCGTGGTGGGCAGAGCAGTAGGGATGCAGGGCTATTCCCACCCGTGCTGAAGCCACAGCAGCCATTATACCTCCGGGCTGTCCAACTCACCCCTCCTGTGGGTGCCTCTTCCAGGATGTAGTTCTGAAAGTCCACACTGTCCAAGTCAGTGGGAGCAGCCGTGAGTGAGGGGCTCCCATCACCCAGCCTTGGGTGACCCCCTTGGGAAGGGTTGAAGGGGGGTCACCATCAGGAGTTTCATGGACTAGGAGGCTTAGGGGTCTCAAGCTCTGATCTCCTCTGCATCTGCACCTCAGCCTGGTTCCCTTCCCACCCTCTGCAGGGACTTGTGCCCTGGGTTTGGGGACATGGGGCAAAGTAAGACAGAATGAGAGCAGAACGAGACCCATAAGAGAACTGAAGTCAATCTGCACAGTAAAGGAGAGAAAGTCCCAGTGGAGGGGTGGGGGAAAGCAGGAGGTTCTGATGATTACAGCCTTGGGGAGGGAGGGGAGCCCCGAGATGTGGCACTGCAGCCGGTCACGGCAAGGAGGCCGAGTGAGCCTCTGGGCGGTTCAGAGGGAGGCGTGGCAAGGCTCCTGCTGCCTGGGCCATCCGAGCCTCTTGAAAGTAGCTCTGTGCAGAGACAGGGCCTCCTGGTCTGGGGCTGAAGAAGGTAATGCTAAGCATCTAGGGGCCCATGGCTCTCAGGTTTTATATTTCCATGCAACTGACTCCACGATTCTGTGGCTCTATGGTTCTGGCCTCCGGTGGTGGCTCAGTGACTTAGACACTGGTGGCCACCTGCCCTTGGTTCAAGAGTACAGGATTCTGTGTTTTCTGGGATTCTTTGTCACTCTTATCCCATGACTCTATGGAATGGAGTTTGGTCCCAAAGAAAACCCTGGGGGTCCCTAGCGGGGAGGAGGAGTGACCACAGGAGGTCTTAGCAGCCTGCAGACCTCCCCACTTCCATCTCCTCTCGGTTCCAAGGATGGGTGCTGGGCAGCAGGGGGCAGCAGGGCATCTGGTTCACGTGGTGGGGGTGGGGCTGCTGGAGCACATGGTGCCGGGAGCCAGGATCCGAGGCTGGGAGTCTCTCCAGCAGACCCCACCGTCCAGCCCCCTGGCTTTTCTGACCCATTCGTCAGAGCACAAATATCCAGAGTGCTTGGGCCACTGCCCAGGGACTCTGAGGGGTCCAGGCCCGGGTTCAGGACCTTTGAAATCCAAGGGTAGCAGAACAACTTCATGCACAGTGCTTGCAGTGCAGGGTGCCAGGTGGATCCTGTTATTCAAAGGCCCTTTTGTTTGCGAGGCTGGGATGGATTTGGGTCACCAGGCTGGGCAGAGTGGGTAAAGTTGTGCAGGGTTCTGATGCTCTGCGTATTAAAAGGGTGAGGACCTGGATGCTCTGGGGGGCTCCCAGGGATAAAGGGGGACAGCAAGGAAGTTTGTGGTGTTCACCTCTAGGCCCCTGAGAGGTGTGCCACACAGGCCGCAGGCTGTGCCTGGCTGTCCCCGGGACCCTCTCTTCCGTGTCTACCGTCTGAGTTCTCTACTCACTGCAGCTACTCTGAGCAAGGCTGTTGAGGTCAGTGAAGCCAGGAGAAGGTGAGTTCTGTACCTGGCTTAGGCAGAAGCCCAGGAACAGCAGGGCTGAGCCCCACCTTGTGCCTGCCCTCCTCCCCGCCCGCTGGGCCCCTACCTGAGACTCCGTACCGCAGGTGTCGAAGCGGGCCTGGATCCGGAAGTTGCTGCCGACTTCCTGGGCAGCACAGTTCCGGCTGCCCAAGTAGACCTTGGTCCGCTCCAGTGGGGCCAGTGCCTGCGCAGAGATCAGGATCTGGAAGTCCGTGCGGGAGCAGCTCACGTTCATGGGCACCACTGGGAATGAGAGGGAGGAGCCAGAGGCTGCAGGGGCGGGGCTGACCCCCACCTCTCCAGAGGCAGTGAATGAGGAAACTGAGGCCCAGAGTGGGAAGGCTCGCACCGAGACTGGTAGAGCACAGTGCAGGGTACTTTACATGTGTGAAGCTGTTGACCCCTCGGGCAGTGAGCTCCCACGGACAGACACTGTCTGATTCTCTCAGCGTCCTCTGAGCCCAGTGAAAGTTAAATGAATGAATGAAAATACTTGACCATAATAAAGCCACTATTTGCTAGTTACCTCGCCATGTGCCTGGCAATTCATTCAGTCGATCCTTTACTCAGTCATGTAATAAACATCTATGGATGGCCTACTGTGTGCGGGCTACTATGCTAAACACAAGAGATACAGAAGTGAAAAAAACAAAAATCCAACCCCACCCAATCCCTGCCCTGCTCAAATTCTAGTCGACAGAGGGGGCGATACATATGTACAATACATGTGAAGTGTAGAGGGCTCTGAAGGGAAAATCAGGAAAAGACAGAAGTCAGAAGAGTGGCACGGGAGAGGGACGGGAAGGTGCAGGTCTGGAGAGGGCAGGGAGGGGAACCCAGCGTCCCTTCCTGTGGTGACCCTGGGAAGAGGACGCCACTCACCCCATTTTATTCTAGTAGCGCAGCTCTGAGAGGTAAAGTTGTTTGCAGGGCCTACATTGAGGTTTTGGCCTTTGGGTTGCTGGGGCCCCCCAAATTCATGGTCTCTCAAGCTATTTGGCAGCCAGGGCGGAGTGGGGGGGTTCTGGATATGTGTGAGGGTGTGAGTGTGTGTGCTCACGGGGGCACACGGGTGGGTGTGCATGGTCGGAGGGAGCAGAGAGACCTGGCAGCGGATGCCTGGATTGCTCAGTCCCTCTCCCGGAAATACCTCAGACATATTTCAGCTCTGGTGTCTGGGCAGCCAGGGATTTATGGGCCCCTGCCGTCTCCCCAGACGATCTCCGCAGGGCTGAACTGTGTGTCATCCCGAGGCTGCCGTGCTGCCCTCCCAGTGGGGAGATTGCTAACAGCCGGGGGCTCATCGGCTGGGAAGGAGTGGCCCATGTGACTCTGGGGAGGGGTGGCTTCGGGTGGGGGCTCCTGCACAAGGCCTGGGGTGAGCCAGGACCAGAGCCTGCCTGTTCTCCATCTTTGCCGTGCTGCAGGAGGACAGGTTGGTCCTTGATAAACGGGCTGAGAGGAATCAGACTTGTCAGGAAGACTGGCAGAGGCAAGGACTCTAGGGACCCTGTGTCCCTGCCCTCACTTTACCAGTGGAAGATTGAACCTGGAGAGAGAAAGAGACAAGCCAGAGCCCAAGGACACCCTCAGTTCCTGGCTCCTGAGCCCCACCCTGTAGAACCCGACAAGGGGATGGGCTGAGAGGGCCGCTCCATCTGTTCCTCCAGCAGGGACCGAGCCCGCCAAGCCCAGAGGGGTGAGCTCTGCCCAAGGTTGCTTCTTGACCACCAGCTAACTGCAGTTCTCTTTCCCTCATCCCTGGGGCCCCCAGCTCCTCAAGCTAACTGCAGTTCTCTTTCCCTCATCCCTGGGGCCCCCAGCTCCTCTGTCCATTTGGAAGGAAGACAGGCCCCAACAGGCCTGGGACATGCGAGGGCAGAGGCGCTCAGGGCCAGGCCTTGTGACTTGTGTTCCCTCATTAATCTTTGTAACTGTCTGTCTAGGATATTCATCAACAATCCCACACTCTTTCATGGTACAGGGGATTGAATCAGGGACTGATCTGTGTCCTAGCTCTTATTTATTCATTTACTTATTTGAGACAGAGTCTCGCTAAGTTGTCAAGCTCCCCAGGATGGGGTCAAATTTGTGATCCTCCTGCCTCAGCCTCCCAGAGTGCTGGAATTACAGGCATGTACCACCACACTCAGTTTCATGAACCCTTTTTACAAATACACCTGTGTACATGGTCGGTCAACGGCCACTTCTGGGTGTGGCTCTGGTCTGCTTGCGCTCAGCCCAGGCAGCCTCCTTGTGTCTTGCTCAGACACACAGAAGGCAGGAGAGTGAGTTCTAGTCCCACCTGTGCCCCGGCTGCCCTGTGAGACTGTGAAGATGTCGGATCCCTCTCAGAGCTTCCATTTCTATATCCCCACAATGAAGGCCCAGAGTGCAACAGGTCTAGACAGAAGCATCCGGGGTCCAAGGCCTGGGGAAGAGTGGCGGGAGGAGAGGACAGATGGTGGCACCATTGCTGACCAACCAGCACTCAGCCTCCCCCACCTCCTCTGCAGCCAGGCTCAGCTGTCCTAATTCAGAGCAAGGAGACAGGAAAATCTGGCGAGGGCTTCTGAACATGCCTTTGCCTTTCTGATAAAAGGACACTTTGAGAGGACTCCACTCCTACCCTCTTCCAGCCTCGGCCATGGACATCATGACCGGAAAAGTGGCAGTCATGTTGCAACCGTGAGACTGAGCATTCCAGAGATACTGTTTGGGGTAGGGTTGTTTGCCTGAGCCAATACAGTAGCTGCCTAGCTCCAGACTTCCTGTGTGGGGAAAAATGAGGGCCGTTCGTTCCATCAGTGTTTCAGAATGACATGAGCAAGGCTGCTAGGCTTCTCCACGCTCTACCAACCATTTCCATAGGGAACATTGCCGTATCTGGTGTGACTCCTGGGCACAGGGGATCAGCCATGGTAGGAGTGGGGGGGCAGGGCTCCATGGGGGAAGGGACAGGTGGGGGGGTAGGAAACATGGAGTTAGGAACCAAAGAAGGAGGCTCCCACCACTATGAGAATGGCGCCAGGAGGTGGCAGCTGGAGGTCAGTGGAGAAGGGACCGGAGGACGCCTTGGGGTGCGGACAAGTCGTGGGATGGAGGCGGACCCCACTCACCTCCAATGTAGGCCATGGAGAAGCCCCTGCCAGTGGTGCTGCGGTCTGTGTGTAGGACCAGCAGGAGCTGGTTGTGGCTGGAGGTGACCGGTGGTGGTGAGTGGTGGCCACACCACTTGCCCAGCAGAGGTGCCTCCTCACTGGCCCCATCGAAGGCTGCCAGGTGGTCAAAATCGCAGGACCTGGTCAGGCTGTTGGGCTCCTCCAGGTCCAGATCCAGGAAGAATGCCTTGACACGGTAGCCGGGGGGCAGGCGGACCGTCCAGTGGCACCGGATGTTGTTGGGGTAGGAGTTGGGATACTGTGGGCTGGAGAAGTTGCCCCGCACAGCCACGTACACCTCCTGGCATTCTCCTGGGTGCGGGAAGAGATGGGAGGAGCAACGGGGAGGAGGGAGAATTGCCCAGTGGAAGGAAGTTGGATCATCAGGGCCCCTGAAGGGGACACTGGGACCCCAGGCCCTTCCTGACTGTCTTTTGCTTGCTGGCTGCCATGAAGTGAGCAGCTTTGCCCCACCATGATGTCCTGCTTCACTCGAGGCCAAAGACGATGGTCAACCTACCAGAGACTGAACCTCTGAACCATGAGCTGGAAGAACCCTTTCCACCTTAGGTAGGTTGGTTCTCCAAGGTATTTTGTCACAGAAACAGAGCTCTGACCAGTAAACCCATTATGTTCCATCCTTGCCTCCACCTCCCAGGACTATGAGCACAGCCCACACTCTGCCTGCCATGCCTTGCACATGCCCTTCCTCCCGATAACTCCTGAGGCACGGTGCCAGCCTCTCCTCCTCCAGGAAGCCTCCCGTGATTCTTTCCATTAGCACATGTCACCGTGGGTCACCCTCCCTCATCCATCTCCCCACTGGACTAGGAACTCTCTGAAGTTTCATTCGTTCTTTCCGCTTCCTACATGCTGGATAAGGAGAAGCCCATCAGGAACTCACAGGCGAGGACGTCCAAACCACAGGACTGGTACGTGTGAGGGCACAGTGGGAAAATTTCTCTGAGTTGTTGAGCAGTGATCTGCGTCTGTCTCAGTGAACTGAGAAGACTGTGGCCTCAGGCAGGAAGAGTGTGCTGGAGCATCTCAGAAGACAGTGACCAGTCCCAGGCCCCAAGGGACGAGCCTGAGATCCTAGCAGTATAACAAGGAGGCCCAGGGTCTGGAGGAGGGACCTGCCTACCTGAGAAGTAGTGGGCCTTGAAGCCTCGGCCTCCGATGTTGAAGTCTGACTTAAAGACCACCTGAAGCTCGCTGCCCAGCGACACGAGGGTTGGGGGCCTGTTGGCGCCACAATAGTGCTGCCCACGGGCTGGTCCTGGCCCCCCGAGCACAGCCACGTAGTCATAGGTGCACTGCTCACTGGCCTCCACCTGGAAGTCCACGAACACCAGCTTCACAGTGGCTGGTCCCGTGGCCCGGATCACCCAGCGGCACTCCATGTTGTTGGGGTAGTTGTTGGGGTACTCGGGGCTGGCGAGGATCCCCGACAGGCCAGTCAGGACGCCACCACACACATCTGTAAGGGAACCCTCTTGAACTGAACTATCCCTCTCCCCAAAGCTCCAACCCCCCAGCCCACAACACACACCCAAATGCTGCTCCCACAGGGATGCCACAGGATCCTCGCCACCACCCACTGAACCCCTGGTGCATGGCAGGGACCGATGCCAGGCCACATTTGCATGCTGCACCCTAACCTGGCCAGGAGGATGCTTTGGCCTCCCATTCCTGAGTCCCCAGAGCCCAGGCTGAGAGCCGCTGGGGTGGAGGGACCTGCCAGGACTCTAGACCAAAGCCTCAATGAAAGCATGAAGAGGCTGGCAGGACAGAACGGAAACACAAGGCCCAGGGGCCATGCACAGGGCCCCAAGAGGACGTCCCATGCTGGAAGGAAGACTAACAGGGTCTATGCTCTCCCATCAGGTCAGTGGAGCTGAGGGGCTGAGGCGCCGGAATCAGAGATGGGACTCTGCCCAGCCTCAGCCCTGGGGCTCTAACTGTGAGTGTGGGGAGACGCTGCTGACAGCCCTTGGGAACCCAACGCAGCAGGCGACAGCAGCTGCTCTGTGGGCTGGAGGGCACCAAGCAGGGAAGCCGAGCTAGGGAGGCACCTCCTGAGCCCCAGCGCCTGGCCCGGCATGGCTGTGCGCCCAGAGCCCTGCGCAGCTGCGGACCTGGTTTCTTGTCCGAGGGCTGCCACTCTTGGCTGTGCGACCTCAGCCTCAGCTCTGCTGTCTGAAGTGAGAGGGCGGGGAGACCCGCTCAACGCCCAACTTAGCAGCGGCACCCTAACTGGGCTCTGGGAGCCCCAGTGTCCCAGGGCATCTGCTGGCACCGGGCACAAGCTTCATTCTTATGCTACGTTTATTTCCAGCTATCTCAAAAAAAGACGGAACCCAGCAGGGCACAGCAGCACACTTGTAATTTCAGCGCTGTGGGAGCTAAGGCAAGAAGATCCCGAGGTCAAGTGCCTCCTAGGTGTCCAGCAAGACTCTGCCCCCATAAAAGAAGTAAAAGGGGCTGGGAGCAAACCTCAGTGGCAGAGAGCCCGAGTTTGATCCTCAGCACCACAAAAAAAGTGGGGGAAAGGATGGCGCCTAAAGATTGTGTGCCTTAAATGTAAAAATTTCGTTCCCCAGAACCAGTGTGTTTTCAATGGCTGGCTTATCATAAATAGATGTTAAACGCATGCACTTATAAGTGTATGTCACAAAAACACAGGCTGTGTCCCTTTCATCTGTTGGGAATTAGCACACGATTCCATGTGACAGAAGGGGATTCCTGGTGCCTGTGGCATTTTGACTTTCCTACCCTGTCATTCTAAACCTCTAAGGGCCTAACATCCCAAACCTCTGATTAACTTGGCAGGATTAATTTGGTGTCTGTCCCCTGAGTCTGTGAGCAGGATCTCTGGGCCGCCCGCTGCCTGGACAGAGGGGCAGAGCCTGGGCCCTGGAAGAAGTGGCGGCGTCGGGGGTGGGGAGTGGGGAGTGGGGGTCTGCCTAGAGAGGCCAAGGGGGAGGGGCCAACAGCAAAGAGGGGAGAAGCAGGAGGTGGGGCAGGGGACAAGCCTGCTTGGGGACCCTGTGTCTGCGAGGGGCAAGTTCAGGGACACACATGGGGGGACAGAGCAGGTGCACATGGGCCAGGGTGGGGCGGCCCCGGGCACACAGGAGTGGGACCCACAAAGGGTCCACAGTGGAAGCATCGGGGTGGTGCCCCACAGCTTGATGCCCTGACAGGGACCCCTGGGACAGGGCACAAGAGCATGAGAGGCCTCGTTCAGGAGCCCAGGGCTCCTCTGGGCATCTGGGAGTAAGAGAGGAGGGTGCCTGCTGCGAGACAGGAGTCAGATCCTAGCAAGGCTGGGGCACCAGCGGGGCGCAGGTATCCTGCAGGCTGCAGAGCCACCTCCCTACCTCCGCCGGGGCCGCCCAACGCCTGACCTTTCTGGTAGCCGGCGGAGAAGCCGTGGCTGGCCACGTGCTTGTCGGAGTGGAAGACCACGGACATGACGTGCCAGGACGAGGCGAAGGGCGGCGGCGGCACCTGGCCGCAGAACCTGCCCAGCAGGTTGCCCTGGTCCCCCGAGGCGCCGTTGTATATCTCCAGGAAGTCGAAGCCGCAGGTGTCGTGGTACTCCAGCTGGAAGGCGTGGAAGGTGAGCAGCACCGAGGAGCCCTCGGCCACCACGATCAGCCAGCTGCACTCCGTGTCGTAGGGGTACAGTCTGGGGAAGTTGGGGCTGGAGAAGTTCCCCGAAGGTGCTGAGAGCACCCCCCCGCATTTCACGCCTGGGCAAGGGACAAGAAGACTCAGCTGGTGTCTGCAGCCAGCGCCTGGGGATAGCGCCGGGACACAGGCATGGCTCCTTTGTAGCCAGAGATCTGCGTCTGCTCCCAACCCTAAAAAGTCTTCAAATACGCCACTTTCTTTTAGTCATTCAAGAAATATTTGCTGAGTGCTAGGCATTGTCCTAGAGCTGGGATTACAGCAGGAACAAATTAGAGTAGCATTCCTGCCCCCGTGGAAATGACATTCTAGTGAGAAGTAGAATCAAGGGAAACCGAGGAAAAGCAAGCAAGTGAAAGAGGCAGGCATGGGCTGCCCTCTAATTTTATTGACTAACTTTTATTTTTTGTTTTTTTGAGACAGGGTCTTGCTATGCCATTCAGGCTGACCTTGAACTCACTTTGTAGTCCAGGCTGGCCTCAAACTCTCAGCAATCCTGCAAGTGCTGGGCTTACAGGTGTGCACCACCACACCCAGCTCTAATTTTAGATCAGACATTACCAGGCCCTAGATGTGGGCAGCTGGGAGGTTAAACATGCAAAATGTCAACTCCCCTCAGTGAGAATATACGGTCTATTACAGTGTTAAAATTCTCTGGCTAGGGTTGGGGATTTTTTTTTTTTTTTTG